>JAAGWO010000280.1:0-22684 GCA_013266205.1 Fusarium decemcellulare
CGCAAAGCGTTTTAGCCAAATACACCTCAGATATAGGAAAGGCAAATACATCTAACAAATCACAGCCTAAATAGGAATAGCGTAAGGCGTCAGCCCAAAAGAGGGGTAGAAGCCCAAAGATGACCTCAATCAATTAATTGACAAGTTGAACACATCAGAATCCCTAAGTGCGGGTTTAACAGGCTTACATAACGGATTCTAGTTGCGCCGGGCCTGGTGCAAAAGGTCACGTGAGTCTATTTGCGCCGGGCCTGGTGCATGTAGCGGGCACCGACAAAGATGAACGAGTTGCCCGCCAGCCCGCGTAGTAAAATTACGCGTCGCGTCAGAATCGCGATTCTGTTTCACATGAATCATTCAATTTGGGAATGCCCTCAAGCTCAGCACTGACAATAATCCATCTAGTCCATGCCAATCCACACCATGCCAGTTGTGTCCATGACCGTGTCAGCCCAGGTACCTGCCTGCCACTTCAGTCGATCCTTCGAAGAGCCTCTAATTCCAGCATAACACCTGAGGTTGGTATTCTGCTCGGGGAAGTCGATGTAGTTGATGGCCGCAAACACAGCTGGCTCGTTGGCGAAGGGGCCATTGTACCACGGGTAGTCATTGACCGGAGCATCCTTCTTGAAGTAATTGATGCCCGACCGGACGTTTTTGCCGTCAGCCTCCGAGTCCCAAGCCAGCCACATGACCTTGGCACGGTCGAACTGGCGGCCAGCCCACGTCTCGACGTTGATGGTGCACGCCTTGGACGTGATGTTGGCGACACTGCATTTCAGCGACCTCCACCCCTTGGGTTGGTTAATGGATGTGAACCAGCACTGGACCTTGGGCTCCGTCTTGTACGGCTTGGCAAAGTAGATGCGGAAGCTGGCATTCTGCCCGGCGGCACGGCCTGGCAGCTCGGCCGTATCGACTTCGCCTAGCTGGAAGTTGATGTCTCTGTTGCCGGGGAGGGTCATCCAGTTGGCTTCCGTGTTGTACACGGTGCTGTTCCAGCTCAGTAGCTTGAGGTCGAATCCTTCCTTGGAGTAGTTGGACGCCTCGACGCCCACCATGGGCCCAGATGGGGCGATCACGTCGAATTGACGGAGACCGTGGATGACGGTTGGGATCGACGGGAGAGTCTCGCCGAAGCGGACAGACTTGCTTCTGGTGCAGTTGACCTCCTGCTTCCACCCGATCTCGAGGCCTGCCACACCACCAGTTCTGGGTCTCATGAGTGCGCTGTCATCACCACTGGGTTCGAGCCCCGGAGCCACAATCGTGTTATCCTGTTAAACCACGTGGTTAGCCTCTCATGTTGAGCGGTAAGAGGAAGGGTCATTCATACCTGCACATTACCCCAAATAGGAGCCAGTCGATACAAGCCAGTTCGCTGGTTGCGTGCTGACGTGTTGACACTTCGTCCCCAGAAACCCTTGAGATGGCCATTGTCGAGCAGGGGATCATAATGCTTCAGAGTCAGGCCCTCAAAGGAAGCATTTCCTCGCTGACCCTTGCCGTCCACAGCCGGCTGCCAGCCATCCGCTTGACCCAGAAGATCTGGCCCGCGGTTAGTGTAGAGGCGCAGCGCCGTAACCCTCTCCTTAGCGTTGGTGTCACCTGCAGGGCGACCAACCTCGATAGAGCAAGCAACCACCTTTTCTCCATCCTCCGGGTGGAGGTTCAGCGTGACCTGCTTGCCGTTTCCGACGGCCCCCAAGCTTGTCACGAGACCGTTGGAATACCTGGTCCTCATGCCAGTGATGACACCGCCCTCAGAAACCTCAACAACGACTTGAAGAAGCGCAAAGCTGGGCTTGACAAAGTCGAGGTTGCAGAATAGAGTGCCCTCATCTGAGCCGATGAGAGGAGCAAGGCGGAGATGCTCACTGATGTCGTTCTTCTCGGCAACAATGGCAGCTACCTTATCCGACTCGTCTTGGCTGGTGTATGCGCCCGACGAGGTGTCCAGCAACGGAGCATACGCCTTCTCTTCGTCGCCAAAAAGCTGCAACTTGGGCGGAGCCCGAGCAAGGAGTATTTTCTGTTTAACGGGTCAGCGCTCGTGGCGAAGACTCTAGCGTAAAGACTTACCGGAAGTCTGTCTTTAAAGGCGACTGGACTCTGGTATTGTTCGCCTCGTGTCTCGTCAGTCGACACGGTAGGATCCTTGGTAACCCTGTCAACCTCTGTGACAATCTTGATCATCTGGAAACGGCAAGCTCGTCTGGCGAGGTCGAGGCCCTTGTAGTTTGCAGGGAACTTGGAATCATCGTTGATCTTGGAGAGGGTTGCGTTGTCGGCCAGAGTGCCTGTCTCCATTGTCTTCTCAAGAACCTTTGTTCCTGCCTGGATGTCAAACAGATCTTGAGCACGCTGTCAGTTTCGGTACCAACAAAAGCAATAATATTGTCATACCTGTGGTAATGTTTCGATAGATCTATAGACACTGTGTGAGTAACTAACCTATTCCTGATGATGCCTAGCAGGAGATGGATAATTAACTTACGTTCTTAAAGTCCATGTAGGCATCGAGGAGAGCGTTCGTGTAGATGGCAGCGTTCTCGTACATGATGCGTGACAGCTTGGCCGGCTTCAGAGCCATGAAGCTTCGCAGAGACTCGTACTTTGTAAGGATCGCGCTGGGAAACTTTAGTTGATGCTCGCAATCTTTGGTGTCGGCGGGCAACGTACTAGGTCCGTTGCGGTGTCTTGGCCACAAGATCCGGAAATTTGGCTGCGGTCTCCATCAGAGTATCAACGCTCCATTGCTGGTCCACTGTTGCGCAATGTCAGCTCTCAATCAACTTTATTAACCACTAGTTGGCTTACTGGGCTTGATGTTGCCACCTCCAGACCACCCGACTTGAATAGTGGTCTCGGTGTTGGCTTGGATGTTCGACTTTGCAGTGTTGACATTGGCCTGCGCTTCAAGTTGAACGGGGCCAATAGTCATTGCGACCTTAGCCCTATCAATTTTGTTAGCTTCTTTGACGATCGGCTTTAATAACTAGTTGTGGAATGTTCTTACTCTGCTGCAATCTCAGTTCGCTTGTCCTTGTTGAGAACCTTCATGCTAACAAGGGCATTGAACTCTCCACCCTCAAGAAAGCCTGCAAGGTGGACCATTGGTTAGCCTTGGTATGTTTCTGGTGGCATGAAAACATACCTGAAATGAAGCAGTCACCAAAAACCTCAAGGAAGTTTGTCTCATCGACGCAGGGAAGACCCTGATAAACCAGAGCATCCTTGATGTTGATGGATTGGTTGATGACCTTGACGCTGATAAAGAAGTTGAGATCACTCTCCTTGAACTTGTCTGAATCGATAAAAGAACCCTTGCCAGAGCCGCCAATAGCGCCATACTTGATGGACAGCGAGCCGGAGATGTTCATGTCGTCGGTGACCTCGCTTGGCTTGAGTTAGCACTAACACTTGCGAGATGAGATATACGACGGGCCATACCTGAGCTTGTTCACGAAACGTGAAGTGTAAGTGACAACCTGAAAAGTGGTTAGGAGCTGGTGGAATCTGTCATTCAACTGTCGAGCATACCTGGCTTCGGCCGCGGTTGGCTAGCTCCTCCGCCATACCCTTGGCATCAGCAGACTTGAGAGCCTCGGTCACTTCCAAAGTCTTCAGCTTTGACAACTTGACCTTCTTGTTCTCCAAGAGCTGCGTCTTCTTCCGCGTTTCTGCTGTCTCAGTCTTGGTAACATCCTCAAGCTCGTTCTCGAGAGAGGTGATGTCCTCGATGAGCTTCTTGATCTGCTGAGCGCGCTGCTCAAACTGGAAAGCAAAGCTACGAGCAGCAAGAGCGTTGCCGCTGATGTTGACAGCCTGGGAACCCTCTTCACCAGGAGGTGTGACAACCACGACATCTCCGTTGTCGCTGTTATTTGCATCACTGTGAGCATCTTTGCCGCTGATGGCAAACCTCAAGTCACGCATGGTGAACCCATCGTTGGTGACTGCATTGTCGACTCGGTCGGGATCAACGACCACAGCGTCATCGACGCAAATCTGCTGTGTGTACGAGTTGAAACTGCAGGGCAGCAGTTAGTCTCTCATTGCCCAGCTATGTTAGGATCTTGAACAGAACCGTGCTTACCCTTGGCCTAAGGGACGGGTCAGCAACTAATTCTAAACAGCTTCGATCACAATTACTCACCAAGTCGCATGCCATTGTTATAAGGTGCAAGAAGTAGAGCCATATTTGCTTGATCGTCCCAGCAGGGACAGCTCTTGCGGACAAAAGAATTGGTTGAAACGAGTGCTTGGAAGCAGGCTATAGAAGCGATAGTGAAGAATCTTTCGCTTTATGTTGCGGCAGAGTCAACATTTATATCTTGTCAAGAGCTCATTTCTTGACCAGTTCCGCCGACAACCTCGGGCCAGATCCATGATTGCTTCGTATGCAGCATTCCAAGCCGCTCCCACCAGGGTGCAAGATACACCTGGTCATAATTACCACATCCATGAAGCCACTATTGCCATATCGGCCGACGTGGTTCGCATCAACTGAGGCGATGCGAGACGGCTGACTCTTTTCACTTGCGGGGGGAATATGTGATGCTCCTAATTTGGAATGTTCGCCAGCCCCAAGCGGAACTAGTGATGCATCAACCCGCCTAGATCCAATTATGTTTCACATTCTGGCTCCCCCGCAGCTAGTCCAGAACCCCATCAGCCAGCCCAATTCATTTATGTCTTATCCCTCGTACCGGACTCCATGTGTGGTAAGGTTAGCCCGCAAGGGTTAGAAAGAAATGGATACGCGAGAGACATCAGCCAGCCGCTCTTTGAGGCGAGTGTCAACATTAGGACATCATGTCCGTGTCATGAAATGGTCCAGATCGCGGCCCGAGGTTAACCGTCGATAGAGTATCCAATAGAGTATTAAATAGATCGTGCATTAGCTCCGGGCCCGATGCAACTTCCTTCCTGTTACCTGAGACTGGGCTTGACGGGTGACCAGCGACTTCATCAAGGTGCATCGCCACTGGAAGCCATTCTGCAGACCATCATTCCATCGGGTTATACCGACTTGAGGGTCAGCTCAGGAAGACCGGCCTCCGCATCGCTGTCAATTCCTCCCGTCTCTCTCGCAGCGGATGCCAAACCACCCTAGTTCTACTACGCCCACTCTCTCCGCCTTGCTAGATTCTCAACCACTTTGCTAAATCTCCAAAAATGACCGAGGCTACTTTCGATCCCCTCATTACCAGTGTTGCGAGACAAGCAAGTGCTCGTCAGGTATTACGATTGCCCTGGCACACACGCTCTATCCCTCTCGGGTCTTTCTTCAACTCGGAAACCGCCAGCGCAACTAAGATTGATCCATTTTCTAAAGGATCCGCGTTTGACAATGACTCTCTGCAAAAGACACACATAGTGTTCAACCCGTATGATGGTGATGCCTCATTCAAATCCTGCGAGTCGACTTCATCATCTACCTCGACGGATCACCTCAGTGTTGGTATCGGCGTCGGCATTAGTTGCTTTGTCGTCTCGGCCAGCGTGTCTTGTCAATATGACAGGCATGTCATGGAAAACAATGATGTAAGATGACTCTTGGTGGGCAAACGGGTCCTCTCGCGACTGACAAGTTGATTTTTTAGTCATCGAAAACATCCATCATGACCACCTACCGTGCAGGGACCGTCACTTTGGCCCGTCCACCAAAGCTATCCCAAGCTGCACTACAGACACTCAAGTACAACGGCGGACTAGTGGCGTTCAAGAAAAGATGGGGCGATTACTACGTTGCTGGGTATCGCATCGGGGGTGATTCTGGTGTCATGATGAGCATAGGCTCCCACCGGAAGAACACCTCGGAAAGTGTCACTGTTTCTATCAAGGTGAAGGTTCTCTTTTTCACGATTCAGGATAGCTGGTCCAAGAGCTGGTCGCAGGCCGAAGCCGACCTGCGCGTCACCCTATCCTGCTTTTCGACCGTTGAAGGGACTTTCCTCCAGGAGAATGTCCAACTTGGCAACCCCAAACTCCCCGGGATTCTTCAACAGGCACGAGGCATTCACCAACGTGCTCAGGGACTGACGGATACCATCCAGCGCAAATTGGATCAGATAGGAGTCAGCAATGACAAGCCGGTCACCACTGAACAATGCGCAGGATTGTGCAAGTCTGGTGTAGTAGTCGAGTTGCTACTCTACCCAGTTGAGAATCTTCGCGAGTTGCAGTACTGGAAGACGGACACGAATGTCATTTGTATGTGAGATTAGTAGCTTTGAATCACTGATGGTAATGGGATTAAATGATTGGATCTTGTATTTACTCAGAAAATTGCAAATTCACTATTTCATTTGTAATCTGATACAATTCTCTCGCAATACTCAGCAAAGTCTGCAGCAACACCAGTGCCTCCCTCATCTTTGCCCTTCAGAGCTGTCAAAAGATCCGCTCTAGGATTGGGATGGAAGCAACCCCAAGGCCAAATAAACCTGCCGCCATCTTCAATCTGTAAACTTGGCGATAAACCGGCCCACAATTCTGTATATGCGCCAAACTTCGGATGGTATAAGAGTGGCGAGGTGAAGAAGCCCACATACCAAGGCATATGGCGGAGAAGTGGAGTCTTGAGGTTTCCAGGGTTCTGCGTAACACTGAGAACGCCTTGAGATCCAACTTGGGAAGCGAGAGCACTGGCCAAGAACCAGTTTCCAGTCTTTGAGTTTGTATAGTTGACTTGCTGGTCCTGTGATACAGTCATAAGATCGCTGATGCTGAGTCCTCCAGTAGGAACGCTTAAATCGGTGACGATCGAGGACGTAAACACCACTCGGACTGAAGCTGGTGGCAACGTCTTGGCCGTCTTTACCAGAACTGGGACGAGCAACTGGGTTAAGAGATATGGGCCAAAGCAGTTGGTCGCCATCTGTAGCTCATGTCCCTGAGCCGAGACCGAGCCTGCAGGGGGGTTTGATACTCCCGCATTGTTGAACAACACATCCAGTCTCGACTCGTTAGCCAGGAACTCCTCTGCAGCTGCTTTAACTGAGGCTAGGTCGTCGAGGGAGACTGGAAGGTAGACAAGCCGGCCGGATGAGTCGGGAAACTGCTCCTCGATCTTCGTGACGGCCGATTCTCCTTGCCGTCTAGAACGACCAGCGAGATATACCGTACCGCCGGCCCGATAGAGCATACGGCATAGGTCGTAACCTATGCCAGAGTAGCCTCCAGTGACAATAAAGACCCGGCCATTCTGGCTTGGAAGGTTCTCCTCGGTTAACTGTGGCTTCGGAGGGAAGAAGAGAGAGTACGTGTTACCCATAGCGGAAAAGGTTGTTACAGCGATCTAATTTCTTGGCGATTATTTGAGATGTGATGATGAATCTCGATGCTTACTTGCGGGGTTCAACACTACAAGGGAGCTATTCTAGATGTAGACTAAGACGTCGAGCGCGGACACTCCGTCACGTGGTTGCCATGTAGTGAGTTTTGAGCTTGATGTAATTGGTGAAAGACTTGGTGATCATTATAAACTGCCTAGGGGGTCCAAGAAAACATGAGAATTATAGATAAATCCTTAGACCATTAATAGGCTAAACTTAGGTATATCTTATAAAGGATTAATAGTATATAGTAGCTAAGACTTAAGCCTCTCTTATGATAGTATCTTAAGCCATTAGCCTAATAGTAGTTATTTGAGAGTAATATTCGTGGAAAGATAAAGCGTTCTGAATTTTTAGACCTATAGGACTGCCGAGATGGAAAACATTTTAAGAGAATAGAAAGTGCAAATGTAAGTGAGAGAGGTGGGAGGCCATACCCCCAGAAATTTGTATTGAGTTCAAAGAAAATATATATCTTTGTTTTTCCTACATTCCACATCACTCTCTGCTTGTGCCAGCCCATCTTAGTAGTCTAAGGTGGTTGAAGCACCGATTTTCGGGCCATTTCTCACTCAGAAGGAGAGCTTTGCTCCTCTTCAGCTGACCTTTGGACCTGTTGTGACTGCATCCGCCCCATCATCTCGGCAGCCTCAAAGGAATACTTACATTTCATCCGCAGTGCCTTGCCGTAGCGATACATGACAAACGGGAATGGCACGCAAACCAATGTCAGAAAAGCGGGCACAGAGCTTGCCCAGTGTATGCCAAGATTGTTGTACATTTTGGCCGTGAACAGGGGAAACACGGCCCCAACAATCGAGCGGAAGATGGCGGCAGCTGCGAGAACAGAGGCGGCAAAGATGGTATATGAGTCGATGAGGTAGTTGACCATGGGAAGAATAACGAGGACGCAACCGAACCCAAAAGGTGCTGAGAGGATAATGCTGACAGACCAGTGAACGCTGGGGTAGTTTGTCCACGCAAAAGCAAACATGCCGATAGGTAGTGCTATGGCGCCAACTATGGCTGGCGGCAGCCGAGACTCCGCAGTCGCTTTGTTGGACAGGAATAGCTTCATGTAGCGTCTGTTGTCGTAGATAGCATAGGCGAGTCCTAGGACGATGCCGACCGCGATGCCCATAAAAGCAAGCCCGCCGATGCCCTCGCTCCATCCACGGCCTTGGTTGTAGACAATGGGCATGGCAGCCATGAACATGTAGACCGTGCCATAGATAATAGCCATGTATAGCGAGGCCACCAATACAATAGGCTCCTGAAAGAGCAACACCCAAGGTCGGATTAGAGCTCTTTTGAAGACTTCGGATGGTTCCTTCTTGCCCTGCATCTTTTCGAGGACACTGATGTATGTTTTGCCGTCGACTTTCGACAAGTGTTTCGCTCTTCTGGTTAGAAGTACCGGTCCGTATGTCTCAGGGACAAAGATGACGCCAAGTATCCCGATTGCTCCAATAAAGATGCAACATAGACCTTGGACCCATCTCCACCCAACGTTTTCTGAGACGAAGCCGCCGACAACAGGACCGAGGATGGGGCCGAGAAACGGTGCGACACAGTAAAGCGTCATGGCCAGGCCTCTCTGAGCTGGAGGGAATAAATCGGCAATAGTGCCTCCTGAATTAACCAGAGGTGACCCGCCAAATGTTCCACCGAAGAATCTCAAAATGAGGAGGGTGGTAATGTTTCGGCTACTAGCGGAACCTCCAACGAAGGCTACCATGGCGATGTGGGAGGTGATCCAAAGAATCTGTCTTCCGTATAGTTCAGATCTTCAAGTTACAGCATGCATTTAGTATTGGGTTCAGATTCGTGTATAATGGATGAAGAAGACTTACTATTGAACCAACATTGTTAGCTCGCAATCCTGAAGGGGGAGTTATGGAGTGGAGATGCGCTTACCAAGGGACCCCATACCGCCGGCCCGATTGCGAATCCAAGAACAAAGAGAGAGACTCCAACTATGAAGACTTCAGAACTAATTTTGAAGTCTCGCATGAGCTCGTTGGAGGACACGGAGTATGCTGATGATGTGAAGGTGACAGCAAAGACAGACAACGTCACAATGGCCGTGATGAACCATTTCCTGAATTGGGACCAGTTCATGGGGTTCTCGGGATCATCTTTCCAGAATTCAACCACAAAAGGGTCTTTCTCGGTACCATGGCCATGGTACATGTAAGTCTTCTCGACCTCGTTCGGATCAGTGATCATGGCTTGTTGAGTCTTGTGGAGGTCAAATACGTAAATGCTGGGGAAATAATACAGAAAATAGAAATGTTAAAATTATGATTGCCACAGCCTTTCAAAAGATGTTTAATCTTGGCCCTGCCGTTATATATCTTGTCAGTTCGGGGCATGGCATCTCAAGAGCGGCCACAATACGACGGAGCGACTTTTCATTGGCTGCCAACCCCGAAGTCCTCTGGGCGGATGCGAATCTTACTGGTCAAGGCCCAGGGGAGTGGATCTCTCGGCACCACCACCCAATTGCATTGCTTTCCGCCATGCTGACAATCTCTCGCCTCCCGCTCATCCTGCTCAGATTCCTCGATTACCTTCAATTTCGACCGCTCATGGACTCGTTTTCTAATAGCGGAACTCGGAAGATAACAAATTGCTCTACTGGAGCCATGCCTTCAGCACCTCCTCATGAGAAGCAAGGGAACACGTCGCCAAAGCCACTTCGAAGACAACGGTTGAAGGTCTCCAACGCCTGTCAAGCTTGTCGGCTTAGAAAGGTGAAATGCGACGGCGGCCATCCAGGTATTCTTAACTCACTCTTTCCCCATGCGTTCTACTCCATGAGAAGAGACTGATACATGACGTCACTATAGTATGCGCAAGATGTCAGGCACGAAAAAAGGTGTGCACATACGGCGATGATTCTATCACTGGAGGTCAGCGAGCAAAGCGCAGACTACACGTGGCACACGCCAGACCAATACGTCCCTCCTCGGAATTATCTCCTGTCCTGGGACCGCACGTACTCCAGACACCGTCGACTCTTGCGACTGGAACACCGTTGACGTCGGTCACTGAGACACCGTTGGTGTCAGCTCCCTCCTCTGCAGAGGTACAATTGGACCAGAGCCAAGAAGAGTCAGGTCAGGATCAAGAATCCCCCTACTACGCTGCTCATGGACGTTTTGCTAGCCAAGTTGAAGCCGCAATCGATGTTAGAGCAGGGCTCACCCCAGCCACTACTTCAAACCTTGTTCCGTTTGTTGATGCCCCATTGTTTGGGGACATCGACCTGGATTCCGCCTCTAATAGTAATAACTGTGCGGCAGGGCTACCTCCTCGCGCATATGCCGATAGGCTTGTTGGCATATACTGGCAATGCGTTCACCCCGTGGAGCCCCTTCTGGATCGAGCACACTTCTTTCGCGACTACGAGATGTCGTATTCTGATGCTGGTGCACCACCGCCAGGGGACCGCGGCGTCTGGTTCAGCATGCTCAACGCAATCTTTGCCCTTGCAGTACAAAGACAAGAATCCATCCCTCTGCAGAAGCGGGACGAAGAGGGTAACCGCTTCTTTAAGCGTGCATGGTCACTCGTCCGCCCTGAGACCATTCTTTGGAAACCTGGGTTCCTTGAGTTGGTGCAGTGTCTGATGCTCTTGAACCGATACCTTCACTGCACCAATAATAGGCACAAGACATGGATGACGGCGGGCCTGACGGTGCGCATCGCCCAGAGTATGTGTTGCCATATCCCTCAGGCGCCTTCGGCCAAGGATGTGTCCAGCGAGGCTCTCTTGAAGCAAAAAGTCTGGGCCAGTTGTGTTGCACTAGACCGGTAAGCTCCTCGGGTTAAAGAAAGGGAAGAATCGTAGGGCTAACTCCGGCTCAGATGCGTTTCCTGGTCACTGGGCAGAACATCCGCGCCAATCCTGATATTTTCTCCAAACAGAGCCAATGTCATTTCATCGGGCGATCCGCATAATCTTATCGATGACGAACACAGGACACGGGAGTTGGAGCTTTATGAAATTGGGAACCAGATCCAGTTGGCACAGACACAGCGTCTTGCCACCAAGTTGGGACTGCCGCGGCTTTATCAACATCAAGAGTACTATAATGTAGCGGTAGAGTTGGATGCCTGCTTGAACAGGTGGGAAGATAATCTTCCCAATGACTGGAAGTTGCAAAATCTTCAAGATGTTGTCGACCGGGCGTCCCGCGCAGAGCGATATGTGCTTCATCTTCGGTAAGTACACCCAGATTGATTTAAGCCCTACCCCGTCGTATGACCTTGGTACTTGACCTTGCTGATATCGAACTCCAGCCTTCTCCATCATCGAATCTTTCTACACAGGCCTATGCTGGCACACCTGTATTCGGCAAAGTCACACACAGCCACAGTTCCAACACCAAGCCTTTCCAGCCTCGGTGACCGGTTGGTAAAAGAATGTGCGCGAATGTGCATAGAGGCTGCACAAAAGATCACCTCTTTAATTATTGAAACACTCGAGCCATATGAACTAATGGGAGTTCTGCCATGGTGGTACCGAATCTTCTTTCTGCACATCGCAGGCACCATATTTCTGGCAGCCATGTTCAGATCTGACTTATACACTGAGCCAGTATCGCAATCCTGGCACAGTATGCTGTCTGCTCTTCGCTCGCATGAACATTTGAGTGTATATGTTCGACAGTGTATCCAAACATTTGAATCGCTCTCTACGAGGATCTTGGGGACGGTAAATTCGCACACGGAGAGTAATGGGGGGACAATGCTCGGCGAAGGAGCTTCTGGCTCTTTCGACGATATTTTCCAGGATGTTGGCATTGACTTTGATAGCTTTCTGTTTGGAATGGAGGATACTACTGCAGGTCAATGTTGAGTGGCATAGAGAGGTGCCATGAATTTGGTAATCATGTTGTACTATATGACTTGGTATCTTGGAGGTATTGCTGTTTTATTTCTGGTCGTATGCCTAATTCAGCCTTTCGGACCCGAGAATGTCACTTGCTTCGTGCTTAATATCCGAGCCTAGGTCCGACCACCTTTTGCGGTAGTTCATAGACCTTTCAGGGCTGAGATGACCTCAACCTGGCTGCTCGCCTCTATAGAGGATGTTCAAGCCACGGCCGTCGTGGTTTTGGACGCAGCTCACTTGGTGATCGCCCCTAAATCTCCAGTTGAGGTTCCAACGTATTTGACGGCGTGCGGCCATCGGCGTCACCGTGCGCCAACTTGCAGTCGTCACTGGTCGAAAGCCGGTGACCTTTACCAACGCCCTCCGAATCCATAGATTCCCAGCTAATGCCACAAGCTTCGTGTATGTATGTGGCTCTGCATAGATTCCCTCAACAACCCTTGATTGCACTTTGATGTGCCCGAGTCTCGTGGTGGAGGGGGATAGTATTCAGTCTTGGTGTCAAAGCTCAGCTCCCTTGGTGAGCTCGAGGGCGATTGCGAGTCGTGGTACTGGCTAGCAGAAACATATTCGAGTCATGATGTGTTGTGAATGATCTTCTGTGAACAGAAGATCTCGCTTTTCCTGTTCAAGGATGCTTATCACCCATCTCCAAGCTGTGCAGATCAACCGCATCTGGGTCTCTCCTTCTCGTCCAGTGCGTATTTGTACTTTGTCCAATTTCTTGTCCGTACTTTGCCGAGTCGGCCGCTCCAAAAATATTGGGAAATAGGCGGACCAAGATCAAACGAAGCGTAGGAAGACATGTGCAAATCATGCCGACATTAACTTCGATTACCGACCAGAATGCAACGAACCATTGGTCCCAGGTCGGATTATTCGAGTTTGCGAAATGAAGGAGGGACTGCAGGCGGAGGATAGAGACCACGGTAACGCTAGATGTCTGTCAGTAACATGTCAAAGTTTGGCAACGGGTGAGGATACAGTACAATGTCCCGAGTAAAAACATGATGATCACGCCGACCTTCTTTTTCCAGTGAAGCCTCAGGTGAATGACTTGGCTCAGAGGCATTGCGATCATCCAGATGTCGACAGCCACGCCGGTCGAGGCATTCACCCATCCGAGGGCATTGATATCGACACATTTACCACTATATCCACCCAAGTATTGTGTCCAGTAGTAGTCAACCGGAGCACACTGGAAGATGGCCGCAAGCAAGAACGCGATGCCGTATAGTGCATTGAAAGTGACTGTTCCCCAGAGGATATGTGGACTGATGTTGTCGAAAAAGATGTTGAGGTAAAAGAGCGACAGGCTGAGCTTGATGAGAGACATTGCCATGAAATACAGTATGGTCATGACGTAGAAGTAAAGGGCGAATTTCGAGATTTCCTGAGTCGTGAGGGTCCAGATATCCCTGCCCAGTCCGTGGACCGTCAGACCCTTGATGCCGATCACGAGACCTGATACTGAGATGGCTAATGTTCCTGCGATTGCCCAGTCGTCGGGGCCGAGGGCTTGGGCGCGGCTGAAGAATAGCTTGAAAACCAGTCGCGACACGGTGACGAAGATGGCGATGGCGCCTAGAGGGATAATCGTCGCATTGAATCGGTTCGATTTGTCTCGGACGGGCGCACCGCACGCTGTTTCTGTCACGTTTTTGACGACTGCAATACCGGAATATTAGTTCAGCTGCTAATACAATGAGCAAATGATAGACGGGAAGTCGCACAAAGTCCATCTGAGAATGAACATGCACTCTCGATGCAGGTTTTGGCGTCATCTTGGAATGCATTGTTTGTGCACAAGCAATGCAAATCGGTTATGTCGCATGTCGAGTTCGCAAGGGCTCCATAGAGGCAAGAGGTCTTTATTCGACAAGTATCGTCAGCTAACGGGTCAAGTGGGGAGTCAGATGAAAGATCGTGCTCACGGCGCAGGACGGAAGCCTCGCGGCGATGTCAGATGCTGATTCTTCACCACGGCATGGTTTCAGTAGAACCGCGACGAGGAAGAAGGTTAAAAGATGCATATTTAGCCCATCTTCGGTGCTCAGAATAGCAGTTGAGGCAGTTTCAAGTGGCCGCGGTGGAACTGGAATGACTGGTTGTGGACCGATATTGATGAATGTAGAGCAAAATCACATGTGGCCGACGCGGCGATGGTGATGGCTTTAATTAAAGAGTACCGAGCAGCCGTTGGACTTGGCTCACGTCCACGTCGATCAGCCCGCAGTTGGTTGCCCAAAGAGGCGTAGCCAGGTCATCTGGCCAGTAACGAAATGCCGTTCCTGTACCCCGGACTCCCCCTTTGATTGCCGTGGAGTCGCCTCGACTTGCCACTCTCGCCGCTGTCGCATCTGACCGAGGTCGACCGAGTCAGCGCGGCTGGTCGGCTTGCGGGGTGGCTACGCCCAACTAGGTAGGTCGTTGCATGTGGCTGTCCGGGCTGCAAAGTCAAATCTGATAATTGAGGCGAGCATTGACGTATTTGAACGCCCTCTACGGCGGTCTGCGATTCATGAGCGTTTGGCTTAACGGTGGAACAAGTTAGCGGTCAGAGCTGGAGGCTCTAGAAGGCTCGTGACGTCTGTCGGGCTGAAGGTAGAGACAGCCAAGACGCCCTAAGCAAATTGACAGCGCTTTGATCGCCTCCAGGATTCCTACCCTCCGCCTGAACTATTGACGTCGATCTCGGATCATCTACCCCGTCTCCACTGACAAATGGATCCCATGTGGAGAATATGGATACCGACAGTCATGTCTTGACTAAAAGGGGCTTTTTTCTGGGGAGAGTTGAAGGTCTCGAGCGATCGATATGCCGCATCCCAACAGCCTGTGCCAAAGAGCTGCTGTTTCGGCTGCGTTTGAGCTAGCAATCTCGCAAGCGGGGGCTGAATGGAGAAGAGGCAATAACAGACCAATCAGACACCACCAATTTTCGACGGCTGGCGATCAAATATGGAGCATGTGAAGGAATCCCGCCCTCCAGGAACAGACGCCAAGTCTGACCTAGCTTGAAACGTTCACACACGGATTTCCTTCCTCAGGCCGTGGCTTGCACCGAGGCTTGTGACAGCCATTTGGGGGAAAGGAATTACGGAAGAGTTGACGTAAAACGGCTGTGTGGTGCTTGATAGTAAGTCTGGTTTTCCGTCAATAGAGAGCCAAGCACGGGGAACGCGGCAGAGCATGTTTGGTAATAGGTACCATCTTGCGGAGATGACACCACCGGCAAGTTCCGACTTTGAGTCTTTTTAAGAAACCTTCTCAATGTGGATCTTGAAAGACGTATGCGATATTTAAAAATAGGGGACTCAACCCCAGCACCACCGACTGTATACCTACTAGCATTGAAGTAATTAATCGTGCTCAAAGTGAAACCATGGTAGCAAGGTACGCACTGTCTCGGTCCGATATCGCCGAGGTTTTTATGACCTTGCTTCCTGGTTTGACACCGATGTCTCCATTCCCCCCCGAACTGCCTCTATCAACCCATCACCTTACATCCGCACATGTGAAAAATGTGTAATGTTAAATGTCATGTTAAATTCTGCAGTCAGTATACACAACGCGCACAAGCTTCAAATACCCAATGCTGCAGCATGCCAGTGCGATTGAACGTTCATTCGGTAAGGTTTAGATTCGCATTTCTTCCTTTTTCCGATAATATGTACCGTTAAAAGACTTTATACAAATACATAGAATGGAATCCTCTTTGGATAATTCTTACCCCTCGGCAATCCAAAAACAACCCAGCTAAACCGATACTCACTCGAATCCCATCCTATCCGCCTACCTTGCAGAGCAACCATGCTGCCCGTCACCATCTCTCATCTGGGCTATCTTATCGAGGATGGATCCATCCTTTTGCATGACCAGACTCGCCACACCGTCGAGCACATGGCAAGACTGGTCTGTCGGTCTGCGAGCAATATCACCACCAAGAAGAATAATCAGTGTCTTCCTCTTGAACTATGGCTGCAAATCTTTAGATGGGCAGAGCTTGAACTCAATACCCACGCTTTCTCTCTCGTTCAGATACAACAAGCGAAACGAATCGGAAACGAAGTTTTTCTTATCTGTAAGGAGGTCACGGAGTGGAATGCGTGTGGTCAACTCGATGATAGATCCGCCATCTCTAACTATAAACGCCTTCTCCGAAAACCCCACGAGAGCAGCGGCGAAGAGCGTCCGTTCAAACTACCAAACGAGGATGCTCGCACTATCAAGATCTCCATCAACGCTCTGGGATGGGGACGAGAAGCCCTCTACGTTGACATCGACGTTCCCGATATGATTTCGCGGATGGAACATGGGGTATGCGATTTCTGCAATCGCGACCGGTTCATCTTTACAGGATCCAAAAAGGCCCAAGGAGGATTTTGGGAGGAATATAACTCATCCGGCATTATTTCGCACATTCTATGTCCCGTGTGTGTTGGCCCTTACTTCGCCAATTC
This sequence comes from Fusarium decemcellulare, assembly GCA_013266205.1. NCBI lineage: Eukaryota > Fungi > Ascomycota > Sordariomycetes > Hypocreales > Nectriaceae > Fusarium > Fusarium decemcellulare. The sequence continues at coordinate 16,710 of JAAGWO010000280.1, forward strand.
GTGCTTGACAAGCTGGCTTCTCAAAACGAGCAAGCCGAGTAATCGGATGACGGCAAGGGAGTTCGAAGAGCGGATCGTTGAACGACTCCAAGATCTGGGGTATGGTGATTAAGTGTGGAGATTAACTATGATGAAGTACTGTAAACGGTGCTGTTGTACGTCTCAACTTGTTCCGGTCGACGTTTGCAGTGGTCGAGGTAGGTTGTGTTGGGGCGCAACAAGGGGAGTTAACAAGCAATGGTTATTACGGAAGGAAAAGTGTTTATTCGCAATAAAGATTAAATTTAGAACAAGAATCAATCAAGTAGAGAAACAAAGCCGTGCTGGAAGTGGGCACATTTTAGGTGCCATGGGTGTCCAAGCAATGGTAAAATATCTTCGTTCAGATGGAGCAAGCCGGCCCTGGTATTCCCAGGAATCACAACCAAGGGCCCTTAACTGAGAATGAATCTCTAGGTTATGCTATTCTAAATCACGCTTTTAGCCTACCTCTATTGCCTTATTGAGTGTCTCATGCATTCTTGTGGTGTCGTGACTGCAGTTCAAAAGCCCATTATGTTGTGTTAGCCTTCTGCGCCCCCGGAAGTGGCCATGTCGTAGCTACAATGGCTATCGAGTGAAAGAAATACGATTGTAATCGTTGATTGATGAATGAAAGCTCTACCATGCACCGCTTAAATGTTTTACTATGCTTAAACGTCGCGGCTGAAAGCGTGGCTACTTGTTTGTTAACTTGTTACCTGCCGCGCCTCCTGTCTTTAACATCATTGAAGTATCGCGGTAAGTTGAGGAATATTGTGCATCCTCTTCACATGCGATTCGAGCTCTCCTTATGGAGATACTCCAGCCCCCTGCCCGCCCGCTCTTCAAGGCGGAGTGGCCGAGGGACGTCAATGGGCCGCCCTTCATCATCGCCAGCTCCGAGCAAGATCCCACCAAGCGCTCTACTAATGCACGGCTATTTTCTTCGATATACCCCAAGAATGTAAGAATGCAACCTTCTCATAGCTGAATCCCATCCACGCGCCCCCCAATGCCGAGAACACACGGTTCAAAATCGGTCGCATTCAAACTGGCAACCAGCCTAGAGGTGCCACGCATCACTAAAACTCAAATGTTGGGATTTGATACCGGCTGAAATATGGCACTTCTTGATTTGACACCCATCTGGGTATCACTCTTAGGGACAAAGGGCATGAAAGGATTTGGGAAGGAGTTAAAAATGCCGCATGTTGACCTGTTTTTACTCTTCCTTGACCACGCACTACCTTATTTAAGCTCAACAAAGCTGCCCATTCTGGTCAATTTGCGCCGTAGTGCGAGTCTCTGAGACTGCATAGCTACAACAAGTCGCGGAAGAAAGGATCAGGAAACCCGTTCTTTGCCAAGGTTTGGTCTCTTCGTAAAGGAAAGGATCGTAGCTACAGAGTGGCTGGCAAACCCACCACGACCCCCTGCAACCGAGCAGTCGGTAGTCTAGCGATGCAGATTGGCGCACATACGAGCACCAAGACTTAAGCGCGACAATGTGACGTTGCTATGTATAGCTGTTCCTTGACAGTTGAAGATCCCAACCTTTATCTCGGACGTGCACCTATCAGATGTGGTCGTCGTCTATGCTGTGCCGATCTTTGTAGCGGCCAGCCACAACCAATACGACATTACCTGGCATGCCCCTCAAGGCACTGCCAAATCTGTTATGCAAAATGACATAGCAACTAATTGAGCATGGACAGCAATTGCTCTTCAACTGGTCTTGATCAAGGCACAACGAACCTTTCGGAAATTAAGCGACAGGACTAATGCGGCAGTGAAGCTTGATGCCCCTGGACGATCTGGCGACGCCTGCACGACTGTTTGGAGCCAGAATTGTGTTTCTTCTCTGGTAGCAATTCTTTTCTAATTCTGTGCGGTAAATTGCGGAAGCAGTCGGAGTGTACAGTTTACAGAGTTTAAACAAGTATTATTCGATGTGCTGCGAAGTTCACTTAGAATTAGGTCATCGCTGTTATTGTCAAAATAACCACCAGTGCCTGTCCGGTCTATGACATACCTCATACGGTATAACAGGCATGAGTTAGGGTCTTAATACTGCTGCCTGCGCTCAAGGAATAGAAGGATGGAAAGGCTCCATGATCAACGCCTCCTCGTCTACTACTTACGCGACCCTAACTGGGATCTGCATGTCGGCAGGTCCCTCTTGATAGACCCTCTTGACCCTGACACGGAGGAAGTTCCCATAGAACTTGCAGATCAAGACAACAAAGCCACACTTAATATGGTCCGAACCATGAGGTGCCAGCTTAATCTCCTGCTTCGATCCTTGAAATTCAACAGAAAAGGATTGAAGGATCTCAGGCGACAACAAAGGCATCATGAAAGGAGAAAGATCTACTTGAGGCTTCATTTACGATCGACGATCTGTTTGAAGACATTTCAAGACTCGACTATCTATATAAAGTGCCTCGCGACCTCTCTTCTCTGGTCGTTACTCACCACCAGTCTCAACACCACCACAATAACAAAGCCCACCAACAACCACTTTAAAAAGTCTCAATTCTCGCCTCATTCACAATGAAGTTCTTCCAGACTCTCGCCCTCTTCACCGCAGCCCCTCTCATGGCTGTTGCGGCGCCTGCTCAAGGTACGATCGTGACAGAACCTCGGGTGAAAGTAATCATTCTAACATAATCAACCTTCTAGACGCGCCTGCTATTGAGAAGCGCTGTGCCGTCTTCCAGGAGTTCGAGTCTGTCTGGCACGAGTCTGGCCAGAGCCGACGCCGCATCAAGTTCTGGTCCGAGGGCACTGACCCTAACCAGTTCTGCGACATTTGGAAGAGGGGTAAGTTCTCTCCGCTGGGCCAAAAGCATTTTTAGTTTTGGTTCAAGAGCTATAGCTAATGACCTGAAAAGAGGCGAACAAGTCTCGGGGTATCCTGAACAACCCACAGTGCTGGATGAGGGACGACAACACCGGTCGCGTCGACATCAGCACTGCTCTTGGGCCTCTGGGTGACACGGCTTTCAATGACGCCTACAACCGCCAGTTTAAGCTTTGGCGACGTGAGTCTGGCTGCTAAATGGCCAGTGGCGTGATGACGGCTGGAGTGGCGGTTGTGAGCTGAAGGATCAACACCAGGCAACCTAGTTGCACTCGACCACGTACCAAACTTGAGCTCGGGAGGGTCCAATTATTGTTCAATTACTTCTTGATAGATACTTACAATCACATTTAAAAACTCGTTTTGTTTGCATCTATGTCTCTTTTATCTGCTGGCAGTATCTAACTGAGCAACACGCTACTCTACCTGTCCGACGTAGGCGTCTATTTGTGATATCAGCTCTTTCTTTCTACCATCGGGTAAAAAGCTGGCAGTAATCGAATTTCGAGCCAACTGTCGCATTGTCTCGAGGTCTAGCGAAAAGGCATCGCTAACCAGAACATACTCATCCAAGCATGTAGAGCCAAACATGGTCGGATCATCCGAGTTTATTGTACAGAGCATGCCTTTCTCTAGATATCTAGGCAGTGGATGAGCCTCGACAGATGGACAGCAACCTGTTAAGATATTGGAGGTGACGTTGATCTCCAAGGCGGTTTGTTGCTTTGCAAGTAGCTCCATGAGCTTTTCATCATGCTGTGCAGCCAACCCATGGCCTATCCTCTCTACGCCCATTTCAAGGGCAGTGCGGATCTCAATGGGACCTTGCTCTGGACCGGTGGCCTCTCCGGCATGAGCCGTAAGTCGCAAGCCCGCTCCCTTGGCCTCCGCATAAATTTCACGAAACCATTCGAGCGGACCCCCAACTTCATCGCCTCCTACCCCGACTCCAATGATCGTGGGAAAGCGTTCTTTGAGCTTCGCGGCCAGCTTGAACACCCGACCGGTCTCTTCAGCACCCCATGGCCGGTTTGCATCAGTGATCCAGAAAACAGAGGGACCGCCAATCTCAGAAACCACCTGCTGCCTCGCAGCCTCTATCGCCGCCATTACATCGCCCATGTCGAGGTGAGATTTCCAGTGCAGAATGTTGCCCCAAGAGATATAGACCTCAGCATGGACAACGCCCTGGTCATGCAGGTTGTACATCATCTCCTTCACAATCAAGGCGTAATCTTCGGGTGTTTGCAGACGAAAGGTGACATTTCTGAAGGCATTCAGGAAGTGAACAAAGTCTTTGTAGGCGTACAGTTCGCGGGCATCTTCGAGAGTGAGAGGCGTCGCGTCGTGGCGCTGTGATAGTGCGACTAGCGTTTCGGGCGTGACGGTGCCCTCGAGATGAAGGTGTAACTCGGCTTTGGGAAGGCCTCTCAGCCACGGTCGCTTTGAGACGGTCATGATTGATATGTTTGATGGTAATTTGTGACATTGAACTCTAATGAGCATTTTTCTAGCGGGCTTTTAAACTAGTCGATTGCGCAATCTGTCAGCAAATTGCGCCATTTATCATCATACCTAATCATTCCATGAAGATCCCCGATAAGAGGGCTGCCTCGAACTTCTTCTGTTCCATTTGTCCATCTTGCTCCCGTGATGAATGAATATCAGTGTAATTTAGATGGATCGACTGCTTGCTTCCAACAACTCCAGTGCAAGTGCCCGGAATGAGAGTGATTAGTGCCCTCAAGGACCCTCACGTGGTGATTTAAGAGAGTGAGCTACTTCAACTGGAAGTATGAGTTGACGAGACCACGTCAAACTCTCGTTCCACAAAATACAACGCATGAGGCTTTTGAAACAGGCCGTTTCCTCGTAAGGTACCCCTTCAGACCTTGTTGGCTTCCACGAGGATCTCCGTGACTTGGTCCCACTTCGTCAGATTCTTTGACAGCCTCTGCAATACCCCTTCGCCAAGTAAAGCCAGCCACGAGACGACCGTGGCACTTGTTCCGGCCCAGAGCCACTCATTCATAGCTCCGAACCGCCAAGAACCAAGGCCCCAGCCCCTACCTTTTTCAACCTCATCCACCACCTGGCGAGCGAAGACATCGGCCGGCATACATTTGGCTGGGTTCCCCCGACGGAATTGTCCCTCCAAAACCTTGTATAAGCTGTCCTTAGGCAGCGGAAGTGATGAGTGGCTGGACAGCCCTGTCTCGACGTAGCCAGCGATGACTGTCAACACGTGAACGCCAAAAGGCGACAGTTCGATGGCTAGGTTACGGCCATAAGTGTTGAGGGCGGCTTTAGTCATGGCGTAGAGCCCGCGAAACGGAAATGGGGCGACAGATGAGGCAGATGAGATGTTGAGCACCGTGCCTTTGGCTGCCATGAGGAGCGGAAGAAAGCTGGAGACCATGGCCATATGCCCGAAGAGGTTTGTGTGAAATACGGCGGACGCATGTTCGTATGTTGCATCAGCCAAAGGCATGACTGCCGTGGTACCTCTAAAGAGCGTTAGTGATTTCCGACTAGAAGTCGGATACAGGTACTAAAGGACGAGCGAGGTTGGTAGTATAGGTTCGGACGTACGCGTTGTTGACGAGAATATCGAGTTGGCCTCCTGTTGCTTCGTCGACCAAAGGCTTCAATGACTCTATCGTCTCCTGCTTCGTTATGTCTAAAGCAAGTGTCGTCATGCCCATATCGGCCAGCGGTGCAATGCTTTCGAGTCTCCGAGCGGTGGCGACGACATTGTACCCTGCCACACACCGAGTGAGTCTGTGCTAGTAAGTAGGTTTCCGAAAGCGAGATGCTGACCTCTATTATGGAAGTCAATGGCCAGAGCTTTTCCAATTCCACTAGAACATCTGTTGCTTGGTAAGCATAGAGCAGAACAACGGTTGCTCAACACTTGATTTACGCACCCGCTAATGAGAACCGTTTTCTTCCTTGGCGCATCACTCATATTGAAAGTGGAATGTGATACAAGTCTTTCAGAGAAACAATGCAACTGACATGAGCCGATTTCGCATGAAAAGGCCAAGCGGACAAAGCCAAGTATTTAACTACAAACGCTCACCTGCACTAC
>JAAGWO010000282.1:0-27899 GCA_013266205.1 Fusarium decemcellulare
GGGGATGGGTGGGAACTCCACCGTGGCGCTCCCACCGCCAACCACCTCGCAGTGAATATCTCGATGCTCCTGCTGACCATACACCACTCAACTCCAACTGCGAGACATTCAGCTCGACCCTGCATCTGAAACCATTGGCAGCCCTGCAACTGCTGTGATATACCGAACGGATAGCGCATACTCCCGGGATCCAGCCATGCTGGACCAGCTGAAGCCTTGGTGATGGCCGCCTCCGTCGACTCGATCAAGCCCCATCATCTCCCACCGCTTCTGTCTCCGACTTCGTCTTCTCCGTCGTCGACCTGCGCTACCGAAGCGACCACGTCTCCTCAAGCAGCGCCAGCCGAGAAGCTGCCCACGATCCCCTCCGACGAGGACCACTCTTCAGAAGAGGACTCGCATCGAAGCGCCAGCCTCCATCGCGCAGACTCCAACTCAACCTCCATCTCAGACCCTGCGATCGATGATGACGATGACGAGGAAGACGAGGAGGAGGAACAGCAAAGAAGGCGGTTGCGGCGGGTAGATAAGGATGGGAAGAACTCGGAGCAAGGAGAAGAGAGCCACAAGAGCTCAGATCAAGATACAGCTGTACAATCTGGACGAGGAAGTCGCAGCAGCACCATCAGCAACACCACAAACCCTCACGTCCGTCGTCTCTCAGCGACAGAGATGCAGCGACTCACAAACTCTCCCGACTCACTGCCCGTTGCGCCTGCGCCTCAGCGTCGCTCCATCGACCAAGAGTCTGTCTCCCGCTCCGCCGACCAGCGCGAGGCGATCCGTCAGTCCATGATGCGCCATCCAGAGCTCGCCCGATCACCTCTCGAGACATTTCCTTCGCTGCAGCCGAACGTCATGGCGGTAGAGGCACGTGCTAGTGGGAGCGCCGGGCTCTGGACACCCAGAGATGCTCATCGAGACATCCAGCGACGACCTTCACCCGGGGCACGTACCCTATCTACACCACCAACGAGTCGCGTGCTCGTCGGTGATGGATCTTCTAGCGGAACAGCGTCACCGCGCAGATACTCATCCTTCCACCCTGCAGCTCGACCACCGTCTCTGCATCTCAACCTCGACGGCGTCGGTGGGACATCTCCGACCCTCGGCGTCCGCCCGACCCCCGCAACCGCCATTCCAGTCCAGCAGACCGACTCATCTGGCCTCCGGCCTCCCTCTCCGATCCCGCCTATAATCCCTCTGCCTCCCATGTCGCTCCCAACACACCTCCAGCTCGAATTAGCAGCTCAGCGCCCGAGTCCGTTGTACATCCACCAATCCCACGCTTACGATATTCCTTACGAGTCCAACGCCGTCAAGTTTGAGCGGCTCAAGAATGTACTCCTCCTGCCGCCCTTCCTGGAGCGGACCCTTCACTTTGGAGCCCTGGCATGTCTGGATGCTTGGCTCTACAACTTTACCATCTTACCTATGCGGTTTATGCTAGCGCTTGGTGTGCTTGTGCGTTGGTGGGGCTATGTGGTCGTTAAGGAGGTCCGCTGGCTCGTCGACTTTGTCTGGACCGGGTTGGGCAGGCTGTGGAGGCGAGGACGTACGGCAAGATCTCACGCTCCCTCCGAGGTATCGGTGTCCGACGACGAGAGATCACGAAGCAGCAGCCGTCCGCGGGGTGTTTCAGGAGACCATCCTGACCTTCGAGCCAACGGCCACTTCAAGGGCTTGCCAGCTCGTAATGGACACCCCAAATCAGGAACCTTCCGCCACAGACGTACAAAGTCGACGCCCTCCAACCTCTCAGCCTTCCACAAGGCCGACCTTCTCCAGGGCGCCGTCATCGTGTGCAGCTCCATGGCGCTCATGACCCTCGACGCGAGCCGTATGTACCACTTCATCCGTGCCCAGTCAGCTATCAAGCTCTACGTCATCTACAACATCCTCGAGGTTGGCGACCGTCTGCTCTCAGCCATAGGCCAGGACATCCTCGAGTGCCTCTTCAGCACCGAGACGCTCTCGCGCAACGCCTCGGGTAGGTCCAAGGTGCTGCTCCCACTGGGCATGTTTATGCTCGCCCTTGCGTACTGCTGTCTACACTCCATCGCGCTCTACTACCAGGTCATAACTCTCAACGTGGCTGTCAACTCATACTCGAATGCACTTTTGACCCTGCTCCTCTCGAACCAATTCGTCGAGATAAAGAGCACCGTCTTTAAGCGCTTCGAGAAGGATAACCTCTTCCAGCTGACCTGCGCCGACATTGTCGAGCGTTTCCAGCTCTGGATCATGCTTCTAATCATCGGCATGCGCAACGTCGTTGAAGTTGGCGGACTCAGCGTTCCCGGCGCCGGTTCCGAGGTGTCATTTGACGAGTCGTCGGTGCCGCTGCATAACCCATCTATCCTCCCGCACAGCTTCACAGTGCTGCCGTCCTGGCTCAAGTCCGGCGAGGTCCTCTCACCCTTTCTCATTGTCATTGGAAGTGAGATGCTTGTTGATACTATAAAGCACGCCTACGTCACCAAGTTTAACAATATCAAACCTGGATTCTATAGCCGTATCCTCGATATCCTGTGCAAAGACTACTACTCAAACGTGAGTGCTCAGCTCTCCCCCCTCAGGTCTCATACTGATCCTTCTAGGCCTTTATGACACCCTCTCTCACCCGCCGTCTCGGCCTCGCAGTCATCCCGCTCTCATGCCTCTTCATCCGCGCCTCCATCCAGACCTACCACATGCTCCTCTCCACACATCTCCCCATGCCCATGCCCGAGTCAACTCAGACGTCTCTAAGCGAGGAATCCGCTGCGCCCTCATCGCCCGCCATGATTGCAGCTCTGAATCGCTTCGACACCCTAATCCGCGACTCTCTCGGTCGCGCAACCTATGGCTACCCGTACGGCTCGCCCCTTAACTCCCGGCCTTGGTACGCCTGGACATCCGACGACGCCATCGCCGCAGTAACCATGATAGTCGTCTTCTTCATTGCTTTCCTGGTACTCCTCATTCTAAAGCTGCTCCTGGGCATGCTCCTCCTCAAGTACTCTCGTAACCGCTACGCCAGGATGAAGCACGCCGAACATGCAGGTCGCACCGAAGCATACGACACGCCCGGCAGCAGGAGGATCGGCGGATTTGGACACGTCGAGGTCGGCGAGGAGAGGCAGAGGTGGATACACGCCGACAAGAACGAGGGACTCAAGGGCGGCAAAGGGCCCGGGAAGAGGAATGACAAGGCGGAGAAGAAGAGGGACGACTTTGAAAACGTCATGAGGTACGAGATGGTCGCCAAGAGGATATGGTGATGTCTGTACCTACGGAGTTTTTTCTGGGGCATTATTTATTATATACTGGTACGGCGTTGGGAAGCATATGCTGCTCGATGCAGCCTGTAACTCGAGATTTACATTTATTATAGGAGTAAAGGAATCCTCTTAGAATGGACATCAAGATTGACTCTCGGAAACCACCTCGACAGGTAGAACCAGTATCACGTCAAAATAAATCAACATGTCCAGATGGAAAAGGTATCATTCATTCTCTAAACGATCGGTATCATATCCCTCTATGCCCAAACCTCCCTTTTTAGCATCCCTTCGAAATTCCCGCACCGCTTGCATTTCCCAAATCCCTTTTTGTTTTTCCATGCAAACACCCCGGTGCAATCCGTAGCATCATGAAGCCTCCCACATATGTACTCTATCAGCACGCGGCCGCTATATATGCGCGTTCTTTCTTCATCAAAATCATGTCCTCGTTCCTACATCCAGAGTAGGTTCGTCTCTTTTTTTATAAAATCCCCTCATCCCGTGTTCGTCAAGTCGTGATGCTGCGTCTGGCGCGCGTTTACTGGATTCCAGCCAGCTTCAGCAGGTTAGGGTTGTTGGCAAAGAGATCGGGCTTGGCCTTGTAGAGGCCCTGCACGGTGCGCTCAAGAAGTTCCCGAGTCTCGTTCTCGAGTTGCTCCGCAGGAGTGTCCATGACCTTCTCGAAGATGCCGATCAGCTGGGGAGTAAGCTGCTCGACAGTAGGGTTGGATTGCTCGTAAAGGTTATAGATGCACTGGTAGATGGGTTCGTTCTCCTCGTAGTCCTCCTGGAGAGGCAGGACGTTGGCAACAGCAGGCAGAGCCTGGGAAACGAAGCCGTTGTCGGGGTTCTTGGTCATCATTCGGCAGAGAGCACCGGCAACATTGTCAGTCATGCGCATCTCGTTAACCGTTAGAAGAGGCTCAAGCTTTTCCCAGAGAAGAGGGAACATGGGGAAAGTCTTGGCGGTGTCGGTAGAGTTCAAGACCACCAGACCGATAGCGTAGGCGGCGTTGGACTTGGCGAGGGGATCAGGGTCACCCAGGCGGCGGACGAGAGCCTGACCAAGCGACTCGGTGAAGGGAGTGATGCCACTACCGGTGTACTTGGTGATCTCGGCAATGGTGCCGACAGCTGTAGAGCGGTGGAGGTCTTCGGTAGAGCTGGCAAGCTTGAGGATAGGCTTCTCGAAGATCTTCCAGAGCTCGCCAAACTGGGGACCCAGAGCGGCGGCGAGGCCAACGACGACATCGAGAGCGGTGTCGATCACAAGCCAGTCGTACTCGGAGGATCCAACATCGACATCCTGCTCCTCCTCCTCGTCACCGAGATCCTGCTGGCAGGGGTGCGATCGGGTAATGATGAGGCTGACAATGGTGGCAATCTCCTGCACCATAGCTTTGTCGTCCTGGGAGGCCAGAAGGGCGGGACCGCAGGCCTTAAGAGTAGCAGCGATGTTGCGGTTGACGTCGGTAACGACAGAGCTGTTCGATTGTTAGCTGACAGTCTCATAAGACGAGTGTAATAAACCATGAGTAACAATGCCATGAATCAGAAGTAGATTAGACGCTTTCTCAGCAACCACATTTTTGTGTCTGAGTGAGCTGGGTATAACGCAAGGTATTCATCATATTGGCAGAAAAGAAGGCAAGAAAAGAGGGATCAACTAACCGTTCGCTGTCCTCGACCCAGATCTCCATAGTGGCCTTCTGCAGAGCCTGGGCCATGGTGATGAGAGAGGCAGGGGGGGTGTGCTTAGGGGGAAGACCGGCCTCCCACTTGACACCAGCGCCCTCCTCCCAGACCTGGAAGACTCGGGCATAGGTGCGCCAGAGGGTGGAGATGGCGGTCTTTCGGCATCCCTCGTACGTGTGGCCGGTGAAGGGAGCAACAATCTCCAGAGTCTGCTGGACGTAGGTCTCGAGGTTGGAGCTGTTGCAAGAGTTGGAGATGACATCGCCAAGAACGTCGAGAGCAATCTCCTGCTCGAGAGCAACAGCAGTCACAGCGCCGAGATCCTCCAGGTCCTCAATGTCGTCCCAATCGTCGTCACCGCCAGTGGCAATGGTAACGTCCTCCTGGGTATCGGGGGCCTTGACCTTGACACGCTTACCACCAACGACGATAGAGCCCTCGCCAAGCTGGCTGGCGTCAATACCGGGGAGCTCAATCTCCTCGTCCTCGAGCTCGAGGGAGGAGAAGAGACCCTTAAACACACCGGAAAGGAAGTGGTCAAACTCCTCGTGGTAGACCTTGGACAGGTTGGACCACAGGATGAAGCTGGTCTCCTTGAGGCGGGGGTTGTCGAGGCTGAGAGCCTCCTCACTGGCCTTCATCAAGTCCATGACGTAGGGCTGGAAAGCTTCGGCGCCAACGGCCATAGCGATGCGGCCCAAGCTGTCACAGGTGGAGCTACGGAGCTCCAGAGCCTCATCGCCGTCCTTGATGGAGACAAACTTGCCAAGAGCAGTCATGACATCCTTGAAGTAGGGCTCAAAGGTCTTCTCCATGGAAGAGGCAATGGCACCAACGGCGGAAGCAGCGGCAGCCTTGACACCAAAGTCCTCGTGGTCAAGGAGACGGACCATGGGGCCAATCAGGTTGGGACCGTACTGGGCCATGATCTTGGTGTCGATACCGTCGCCAAAGGTGTCGAGGGCACCGCAAGAGCAGCGGATGATGCTGACGTTCTTCTTGTCAGAGGCACCCTGGGAGGCAGCCTCAAGGTTCTTGAGAACGGCAGAGATGATCTGCTCGTGGTGGGAAGCCATCTCATCAGCCATCTCCTCAGCGAGGTGGATCAGGCCAACAAGAGAGGCGTGTCGGACCTGGGTCTCAGAGTCGCACAGGAGGTTGATGATGGTGGGGAGGAGAGGCTGGAGCTGGGTGGAGATGAAGTCGGGGGCACCCTCGGCAGCATTGCCCAGAGCGAGCATGGCAGCCATGCGGAACTTGGGGTTCTGGTTGGCAGCGAAGCTGGGGAACTGCTCAAGCAGGGGCACTATGACCTGTCGAGGAGGCAGCTCGCTAGCGAGGGTGTCGACCAGGCTGATGGCGGTACGGGCAGGGGACATGTCCTCCTCCTCGTCATCAGAGTCGAGCTCGGTGATGATGTGCATGGCCTTGACCATCAGCTCGGCACCCATGTCCTTCATGCCCTGGATCTTCATGCGGCGGTAGCGGACGCACTGGATGAGGAAAGCAAGGGCCTGAGATCGGGCATCGTCCTCGGCGTTGGAGTTTCCACCAAGCTCGATCATGAACTGAAGGAGATCGCGCAGGTGGACGGCGAGGAGGGATGAGTCGTAGGCGATGAACGAGTGGAAGACCTCAAAGACGATCTTGTAGCTCTCCTCATCCTCGGCCTCCACGGAAGCCTTGAGGATGTTGACCAGGCTGGGAACGAAGCCCTGCATGGCCTTGAGGGCCTGGGGGTCCTCATCGGGAGTCACGATCATGAGGATGGCACCGATAGCGCGGACGATGTTGATGCGGACCTCCTTGCTCTGAGGGTCCTCAATGCGGGCCTGGAAGAGCTCAAGGAGCTGGTGCGTGTGGTCGCTGAAGTGGGTGGGGTCCTCCTCAAGCATGGCATAGAGAAGGAATGAGCCAACCTCGCGAGCAACAACATTGTCGTTGTTGTTGAGGGGGAGCAGCTGCTTGAGGAAATCCTCACCCTGACCATTCTCCATGTCATCGCTGACGATGCCGGCGATAAGACGGGCGAGGGAGTGGCGGACACCAGCAGAAGACTCCTTGAGGGTACCCTCTAGAAGGTGGTTCCGGGCGAGCTGTCGCTGGTCCTGAGGCGTCTTCTCCCAGTACTTGGGGACCAGGCGGAGAGCCTGGACCGAGGCAAGCTGTCGGACGCCGGCGTCGCCATGGGTGAGGCCGATCTCGACGAGGGCGAGCAGCGACTCGGGCTTGGAGTAGTAGTTCTTCTGAAGGTCGGCGGTGACGGCCTTGACCTGCTCCGTGTTGGCTGTGAAGAACCTGGGTTAGCATCGTGTCGAGGATAACATCGTATCTGCAGCTCGCGATAAGCGCGCAGGGAATACTCACGGACTTGGCTCCCCTCGAGGAGCTGTGCAAGCTTCCCCTTATCCATGACTGTTTCTTTGTCGAGCACTGGAACGGACACGACACAAGGAAAACAGAAGGGAACCCGGAGGTTTTGTGTTGATGAAGGGAGAAAAGAGAGTCGCGAGGGGGACCCGCGTCCCAGAAAAATTTATTTGGGGGACCGAAATTACAGAGCGTGAAAAAAAAAAAATCGAAAAAATAACCTGCCCCGCTCTCGTTGGCACACAGCACCAGGGTCTCACTGTTGCCCCTCGTTTAATTCCACCTAGCGCGGGGCCTTTTTGGTGATGATTTCCTTTGCGGGTTAATAAGAAGCCGACCCAGAGAAAGCTTCGAACTTGCTTCACCGCTCAGGCTACAGTACAAGAGGCGTCATCTTGCAGATGAAGTCATAGGCAGAAGATTTGCGATAAAAGACGCGTCTATGAAATACCCAAACCTCGGAGCCTGGAGTCGTGTACGCGGCAGAGTATCATCCTGCTCTGTTTATTTTGGTAGGCACCCATTTACGGTCCATCACGGCCCAAATCCCCTCTTGTTACCTCATTCTGGGGCCTTAAAGCCAATGCGACTTTGGGCCAAGAGCTTTGGCTTGCTGGCCAACTGCCGGACTCGAAGACCGGCCGAATTTGATGGAATGGTGCGCTTCACTGATACGTCCACGTATTTTGGGTGCTGCTGGCTGACCTCGGTCCACCACCACCCCGCGGAGGGGAGCTTCATGCAACTATGGGACGACCGAATCAGGTCCAAGCTAATCTGGTACTGTAGGATACCATGGTCTAGTCATTGACTGTTCAACTGCGAAGTTACACGCACGAAGTTGAGTTCAGCATTTGTTCAAATAATTAACGCCAGTAACGCCCAAATGAAGGACCCTACAACATCGCAATCGTCCAGCTCGAGGTCTTATCTCATAACAAACAATCTGCCTCTTGAGGTCCTCTTCCGTGGAATACCTTCTGTTCCTCTTCCAAGCTAAGAGAATTGGCGTCGCCCTCTAGACAGCTGCCTATACACACCAGGCTTCCACGTCCAGCGCCATGACCTGGCTTTCAAGAGCTTATCAAGGTCGCATTAGGCACCGCCCTCCTCATCCTTGGCGGGCAGGCAAATGCGATCGTTGACCTTGAGCGCATCACAATCAAGTCCAGCATTTTTCTTGACCAGGTCGTCAACGCTCAGTCCGTTCTTCTTGGCAATGTCCCAGCACGTATCGCCCTGGTGAACGGCATACGCCGTCGTGCCCTCCGGACAATCCGGGATAGGCTCCAGCTCTTCCGACGAGCTGCCCCGGCTAAGGAACCAGAAAAGGCCGATTAGACAGAGGCCAACCAGCATGATAAAGTTGAGAAAGGGCCGCATCTCTGTTCGCCAGGATAGCTTCTTGGAGTTGTTGTTGCGGTCCGAGACGAGAAAGGGCTCCGTGTCTGCGACATCGGGGTGGGCTTCGCCAACTTTGCTCAGTCGGCCGTACTGGTTGCCTGGGGCGCTCTCCCAGTAGCTGCCGTCGGCGTCGCGGAATGTGTAGACTTGGCTGTCAGCATCGTAGCCGACTCGTTCCATGCCCTCTGGGAGGCGCTCCTCGTCGGTATCGTAGCGGGAGAATCGAGACATGATTGCGGGCTGGGTTTGCGTGGATCTAGGTATTTTCGATCAAGATGAAATTGCGCTGCAAGTTGTAGCTATTGCTCGAGCCGTAAACAAGAGAGAGAAAGATGTAAGACGAGAGTCGAGCATTGCTCCGATGAAACACGGCATCATGTTACCCTTGTTAGGGGACCGCGTCATGGCCTTAGGTAAGCGGCATTCCCATTGGTGATGCCGCGCCTCCGCCACCAGGCATCACCAGAAAACGGTCGCTGTGAGTAATGCAGATCAGCAAATACCAAGCCTCATGTTGAATAAACAGAATTGCTCAACCTCGAAACCCGGTGGGACCAGTTCCCATGGTCGAACAACCTCGGAAAACGTCCCAAAATGGAAATATCTTTACTTTCACTTGAGCATGGATTTGTGGAGGCCTCCGATTATTTACTCTTCACCGAGGCAAAGTAAGCACCCAGTTTGTCATAAAGGCCGCCTTGACATAAGCGATCCGACTGTTAAAGTGATGACTTGGTCTGGTACATACTTCGGTAGCGACGGATTGACTGTCCAATGGCATAATACACACAACCGCCGATCTTTTACGCTGTCTTGCGTTACATCAAGCCCCAACGACCATCTACTTACAAAACTGACAAGAAGCATCCAAGTAATCATCCATCATCGTAGCATCCAGCTCTCATTGTACAAATGACCACACTTTTTGCAGCATCTCAGGCCCATATGTCCATGTAGCCCATGCCGCACCAAACACCGCCGCCCAGGAAACCAGCCCCCTCGTAATCAGGATCCTCTTGATCAACACCAGCTGTTTCGCATCATTCAGATGCGGAAAAGCACGCTTGTCTTTGGGCGGCTCCTTGCCCACAAACTTGCACAGCGGCCCCCAACCCTCCGCGACCTGCCACTCCAGCACTTCCCGTCCTCGCTTGCGCGCCTCCTCCCTGACCCATTCATTGTACAGCTCGTAGAATCGCGGCGAGTACAAGTACACATCCCCGAATTTCCGCTTAGACCATGCGTAAACAGCCTGGTGGATTCCGTAGTGAAGCCGATCCGTCTTCCACCAAAACGTCGGCCAGTAGTACCACTGTGTGCCAAAGAACTGGAGGCTGTTGCCGATGCTCTCTGCCCATACCTCGGCGCTCTTCCGCTGGTTCAGCACTATGACGGCGTCGGGATACATGTCCATGAGATCTGCTGCAAAGACCCATCCGGGAAAGTCGCACGCCGATGCGTATCCGTCAAAGACCTTGTGTAGCAGCTTTTGTCTCTTCTCGACGTCTTCTTCGTTGGCGGCATCGATGGTGAGCTGCTCGCGGTCGGGATGAGGTGCAATGTGAGCCATGTGCATGCAAGGGCCCATGCCAAGAACATCGGATTCGAGGGCAGCCTGGAGCGACGAGGTTGCGCAGCGCGAGAGGCCGAGGCAGAGGACTTGCATCTGAGCCCCCTTGGGGTCGACTTTCCGATCGTCTGAGATGAGGCGCATCGTGTCTAGCTTGGATGAATCACGTCTTGGAGCAATACAGCAAAAGGAACAATAGAATCTAGAACCGGGTCAGCTTCAAGCGACCAAAGCTGGCATTATAATCCCCTTCATCCCAGCGCCAACGCACCCGACTTCCACTCCTCTCTCCGACACCCGACGCGAGACGTCAGCCCTACACCTAAAAAGTCGCCCAAAAGTCTCCGGAGTGGCATGACGATGTTAGATTCAGCCTAGCCGGGGCGAGATAAGGATCTGGATCCTGGAGACATCACGGCCGCTATTCCCACTATGTAGTCCCTGCCCGTTGGCCGCTGCCAATCAAACGCAACGAGTCCAGCTTTCACGGTCCAGGCCTTGTTGGCGACAACACGATTTGGGGGCGAAAGTGGGTTTCGAGTTTTTGATAGTGAGCCCCTGTAGGTTTTGAATCCGAGACGTGCTCTAAAAGTTGATCCAGCAGGGGAATTTCGTATCAACGGAATGGATATCTTGATTTGGTTTCTTCCCTCCACACATGCGGTCTGTTTCCATTGTGAAATGCTCTGCCAACAGTTGTGAATTTGTAAACAATAGCATTATCTATTTCATCAACGACAGTACACAGTACTCGATATCGAACCAATCGGTGTATTAACCTCGCACCGGTTTCTCGCTCTTTTGGCTAATATCCCGGCTGATGTGCATGCTTTCAGCACTGCCACGCCATCAACTTGCAAGGAAGTGAGATTTTAGTTTCCATAAAACTAACACATATCAAAAAAATAATACACGCCCGTTTCAAAGCTGCTCTGCTGCGAAGAGCTTATCCCAGTATCACCAAAGCACTTGGTTGTCTCCTATTGGTTGTTACTAGAACTATTCTTTCCCCTCCTCCATTAAAGAATCTTCACAAGCGGATCAAAATCCTCTGTACTGTGCATATACCCACCTCACAACTCTTTGAGTAATTTCTCAAGATCCTGAATGGATCCCGGCAAATGCTCAGGAATGCTTCAACCTCGAAACTGGAAAATCGTTTCCCCCTGTCCAGTCGTGTCTGCTCAAGGAACATGAAATATGATTCGTAGATAGGGCGCATCATCTACTACAAACGTCATGGAAACTACTCCTCTAGCTTGCCCCTATACCGCTTCACCTTGTCCAATAGGACGGAGCAAGATATCAGGACCTTGGCGGCCAGCATCCAGGATCCCGAACCCCCGACAATGCCCCCAGATTCCCTGAAGATATGAACTCCGCTTCTAGCCGAAGACAAGATGGGGTGACACGTGGAGGAGACCATTGCGCAACGAACATGCCATTATTCCCGTTTAATCACCTTAACAAGATCGGGTTTGATGCCTTATGATAGGTCCGGAGCAGTCTTGAGAATTTCGTCGACGCGGGGCCCCATATTTGGCGCTTAGGCTAACCGCGATAGTAGTCGGCCTTCCCATGTCCGATGAGCCGAATAATGGGCATGGCAACAAGGTATCCTCGGAGAATACATCGACTTTTCGTATAGAATTCGGTAATTCTGTTGCGCTTAGACTAACCTTTATGCTTTATGCAAAATTTATCGCGTCACGAGACATGAGTCCGCTTAACTCGGGCCTCCCAGTGGTGTAGTTAATAAGAGACCACTCCGCTCCCGTTCAAGACAACGACCATGTCATCTCTCTTCTCTTCCCTGTCTCGCTCTTGCCTCCTTGTAAGACGTGCCAGCCGACCTCTTCTCTCCTCTCGAAGACAATACTCGACAAATATCTACTCTCCTCAACCACACAAAATGACTGACGTCCAGTTCCTCACCAACGACGTCGTCCACGAACTGCTCATCAACCTCTCGAGGGACGAAACAGTCACCTTCCAAAATACCATCGAGCAGACCTTTGAGGACTTTTCCATCGGTGGCGAACGCAAATACCAGCCTGACCCCACCGCTGCAAACCGCCCCAATGGCCAACGAACACTCTTCCGACCCTTCACTTCGGATACAAGCGTCGGTGCTAAGCTCGTCGTTGAGCCTGCTCCCAAGCCCGATGGAAAGAAAGATCCTCTCCATGGCATCCTGATCCTGGCGGATGGGATGGGCAACTTTACGGGTGTTATGGCTGCCGAGGAAGTAACTGGTTATCGAACGTCCATGAACGTCATGGTGCCCTTCTCCTGGAGGAAGCATGTTGACAACATTGTCATCTTTGGTGGTGGCATGCAGGCTTTGTGGCATACCCGTCTCATCTTGACTCTGCGGGGCTCAGAGGTGAAGACTATCACCTATGTCAACCCATTCAAGGACCAAGTCGACACCCTCATCTCCAAGGTGTCTCAGGAGAACAATGCCCGCTGGAAGTCCAACTGCACATTCAACTTCATTAACACCACTGCACCTGACTTCCAGCAGCAGATCGAAGATCGTCTGAGCAATATCGACTGCGTCTTTTGTACCACTCCGTCTAAGAAGCCCCTATTTCCTGCTCGCTACTTGAAAAACTCGAGGAGTGACGGTCGCAGACCCTTCATCTCTGCCATTGGCTCTTGGCAGTCGGACATGATCGAGTTGGATCCCGCCCTGCTGCACCACAGTATTGCGGCCGAAGGAGGTTACAATCCTGCTAGCGGTGAGAAAAAGGGAGTGGTCCTTGTCGATGATCGTGACTACGCACTAAAGAACTCGGGTGAGGTCGTACAGAGCAAGGTCACGGGCGAGGACCTGGTTGAGCTCGGCCAGATCGTTGCTCTGCGAAAGGGGAGGTCTCAGCCCTTGAACGACAAGCATGTCGATGATACAAACAAATTCATCTCTGAGGGATTTGTTGTTTATAAGAGTATCGGTGTTAGTCTGACCGATTTGACCGCCGGCAATGCCGTCTTGGCTCTTTCCAAGAAGAAGCAGGCTCGTTTGTGAGATGGACATCGCGGGGAATTCTAAATGAGGAAAAGAGTAAATGACCACGATGACTCAAAATATGAAATCCTAGAATAAACTTTGTGTTCAAGTTTCAAAACGTCAACCTTGCGATTGTTGGGCGTTGATGTTAGTGTAGATACAAAGCCCGCCTCCAGTGGGGAACTCCGTAGTACAGACGATAGCTTGGTTTAGCAATTCTCCAACACCTAAGAAGAGCAGTTACATATTATGCTATCCGTCATAAAAATCTAACCTCAAATTATTCGATTTCAGGTAACAGACATCAAGACCTGCACCAATTTTGTCTATCACACACTTAGTTGATGGAGGCCCTGAAAATGCCATGTCCTTCACCCGGTGGCACGTGATCTTCCAACTTCTTTCCTCGACACTCAACCGCATGTCAAACTTTACCCTCTTCCTCCATTACTAAACACCCATGGATCTCAACTATGGCTATCTCAGCCCTCACTATGAGGCGGCAGCTCCAGTGCCCTATGGGCTCGGCGGCAAGCCTGGCCATCTCAGCCAAACAACAAGCGCTGGACCCCATTACAGAGACCGAACATGCAGCACGACCAACCAACAGAACCCTGCCATCCAATGGGACCCTCCGTCCTCTTTGAGCCCTACAAGGCAGCCTCTGCGAGCCCCGGCACCACCTCATCCTCCTCTCATCAAAGAAATGCGGCCTCCAACCAGCCGAGCCTCAGGCGCCATGCTCTGAACAGCCAACTCTTTGACCAAGCATCACCATGGTCAGGAATTGGCCTTGGGTCCTCTGGACCTTTGTCTCTGGAGTGAGAGCCGACGACGATGGCCTATCCGACTTCTCCAATGACTTGGCGACCGACTTGGCTCCGCTGCTAACTCTCTTTGGTGACGCGGTCACCAAGCAATACCTCAGCGAGAGCACTTCATTTCTCGATTATCTCATCTTTGCCATGGGTCCCATTGGAGTCTTGACGGCCATTGTGTCGACGATCCGGATCTGCGGTCACTCGTCTCTGCGTGCCTTTGTCGGAAGATCGCAAGAAGGCGAGGGCACGATTGAGGCCGAATTGTGTACATCGACAAGCCGAGATGTGTCCGAACTGTTCAATCGAGGAGGAATCGCCCGCGTCTTGGGTCGCCCCGTTATACTCGAGCTTGTCTACTTACCTCCCGGGCCCAACGAGACACTCGGCGCGGACGGCGGACTGGACCTGTCCAAGACATACTTTTCTAAAACCCCGTCACTGCACCAACCAAAAGGCTGGCAGAGGGTCAAAGGCTCAGTTTTCGAGCGACCAAGCACAGAAAAGACACTTGCCGAGGAATTTGCTCCCAATCCCAACCTTTCCCTCAACGTGGGCATCGTCAAGCGACCGAAATGGGTCTTTGTCGCCATCGCCATTACAGGCGTGCTTCTTCAGGCCGGCGTCGCCGCCCTCGCCGGCGTGGGTGTCTGGATACTGGGCTGGAACCTCAACGGAGGGCGATCACCGGCTTCGAAAAACTATGCACCCTTCATGTTCATTGGCGGCACGTCTCTCATGTGTTTTGGTATGTGGAGTTGTGCGTACCTCATCGGTCAAACTACCCGTGAGGTTCGCTTTCGACGATGCGATCAGACTCTCTCTGAGAAAGCATCTACCAGTTCTCCACCCACTACTTCCTCGCGGTCCTCTTCCGTCGCCTCGCGAAGCTCGTCTCCAGCCTTGCCCCAAGAGGATGCAGTGCAACGCCCCAAATCCCGATTCTTCTGGATTCAGCCTGGCCCGCAGGTTATCGGAGATCAGAGTTTTGACTCGTATGGATACGCTGAAGACACTGCGAACCCGGCCCGGATATGGATGTCGTCTCGAAAAGAATTCCATGACGACTTCGAGTTAAAAACTCTTTTCGCCGTCTCAGCTGTATTGATAGGGTACATTGCACAATTCATTGGTCTCCGCGGCATGAAAGCTTGGGTTTCCCTCTCACAGCTAGGGGTTTGCGTCGCCATGAGCGTGCTCCGTGGATGTCTGCGGATGCAGAGACTCGACAAAAGCTCAAACCAGTTGGCAGATAAACTCGACCTGGTTTCTGGGTATGAACTAGAGTGGATATCACACGAGATTATTCCACAGGAGACGCAATGGGATATCAACCCATACGTCAATAGCAAAACATCCGACAATTCCAACGGAATTCAACCACTACCGCCCAAGATGATCATGGAGGAAAGCGAGCTGCAAAGTGAACACAATCTCCAGCCTCACAGCGTTGAAGCATGTCCGTCAAATACGGCCCCGTTCAACTTGCTCTCGCACCAAGAGACTGCATTTTATAATCTTCTCTCAGTTCGCCGACGACTCGCCCGTTTGACCAGCCATGGTCATCTCAGCGACTCTCAGATCCAGAGGTGGAAGGACGAGCATGTCAGGGTTCGCGTCAAGGCGCACCAGATTGCGGCAGCCATCCAACAAATTGCAAGAAAACTGCTTCCAGAAGATGTGCCAGAGTTTATTAGTGTGTATTCTGTGCAGCCCTCGCATGGTCTGTCCATCCCCGCAGCATATTTTGCCCAAGATCTAGATCGTCATGTCAAAGCCAATATTGCTGTCAAACTTGGCATTCCGCTAAGGTTACTATCACGGCGCGCTTGGGAGGTGGACGCTGCACGCGTAGAAGCGATCTTGGGGCTCTGGATGTGGTCATTGGCTGACGACGCCTTATTCAGAGAAAACGGCTCGACAGAGACAAGAGAGCCTATACCAGTGCATAGAATCGTCTCAGCAATCCCGGACGACAAAAGATTGACAGCTAGAGTGCTCGATGTGGAAAAGGAGATCGGCTTCTGGTTCCCAATCGATGGTATTCTTCTCCGATTTATCATTCCCGTGCATTATGGGAAGTGTTACAGTTTGCGGTCTTTGTGGAATGTCCCCTACAGTCAAGTCTTCGAAAGGCGAGTCACTCCAATGCAACAGGGTCAAAAAGACGACCGAACCCTGATGCGATATTGCGGTTGGAATACAGTTCAAGGCGCCGTGGAACCAGGTTATCAGGGTGACATTTTATTGTCTACAAGAGGAATGGATGCATCTCAAGACTCACTCCTCAACGCGTGCACCCAGGATCTGTTCGCCGCACTTATCGCCCCGTTAGCCAGCCATGTGAGCTTTGAGAAGACAACTATTACCGAAGAGGGGAACTTGACACGGTTTGAGAACCCAACATTGAACACCTTTGTTGATGCATTTACGAAAAACGGCCTGGGGAGTCAGCACGATGCATTCATTAGCATCGTCCCTGTTCTGCGCGGTAAATTACCCATGCCAGGTCCCGAAGAGATGCTGGCCGTAGCTATCAGCGAGGCCGATAGGTTTCGTCGGGATTCCAATTATCTCGGGGCTCACACCTCAATGCAATGGGCTTGTGCCCGGTCTAGCCTCCTTCGGGGGGACCAAACCAAGCTGTTCCATCAAGCTTTGCGTGGTTTTGGGGAGGTCAATAGGCTTGCGTTTGAAGGTGGCACGTGGAAAAATTCCCACTTCGGACCTTCTACCGCACTCAAGACGCAATGGATGATCGAGACCTTTTCTAGTCGAGCCCAAGACGATCCAGTCGTCAAGGAGATCCTCGATTGCTACCAGGAGCTCGATCAGAGACTGCACGAACTCCCACTTCAGGCCACCCCTGCTTGGTACAAAGACAAACCAAGAAAGAGTGAGCTTTATCTCAAACTTTTGCAATGTCTAGAAGACGGTGATCGAACAGAAACACTGTATTGCCTCTGTTTAGTCGGCCGAAACGCCTTCAAGTCGACAGAGCTACGGCCGGCTCTACCGCTGGCTGTGCGCAACGACTGGGGCGAAGTCGTTAAAGACATATTGGAGATGCAGGCCGACCCCAATGGTCTCGACAATGAAGGGAGAACTGCAATTTCTCATGCCGCAGAACAAGGATTTGAGCACCATCTCAAAACTTTGATCGACCATCAAGCCCTCCTAGATCAATCGGACAAGCAACAGCTAACTCCCCTTTACTACGCCGCCCGCGAAGGACACGAGAACATCGTCAAGATTCTCGCCAACCATGGGTCTGTTGATATTCACAAGACAGATTTAGATGGTCACAATGCACTGTGGGCTGCCGCCGAGCGCGGACATAGGGCCGTCATAGAAGAGCTCTTTGACCGAGGCGCCAGCCCCGATTTCCAAGAGGGTAAATACAACGAAGCGCCATTCTTCTACGCAGCTCACCACGGCCACATGGATCTTGCCCTACGCATGCTTGACGGGGTTTCCTCAAGATGGGAAGAATATCCACGTCTCAGACGCGGCTTGTTGGAGGTGGCCGTGTCTAACGAGTACTCCGAACTCATCAACAAGCTGCAAACCGAGGAGGCCGATGCTCACCTGAGTAGTTAGAACAACGGGACTCGGGCTTTGTTGGTTGCACCAATAGGACGCAAGCCAGTTTGGAGATACTGCTCCAGAAAGGAGCTGAGTGCAGGTCACTCGCCTGGACAGGGTGGACAGCACTGAGTCTAGCTGCCCACGCTGGCCATCTTGAGATCATGGACGTGCTCCTACGCCATCTCGGCTCTCATCTGAGTAAGCACCTGGATGTCGGTGAGGAAGCCATCAGAAGAGCCGTGTCTGGCAAACAAGAGGCTGCTGTTCTGAAGCTGCTGCAACATGGCGCAAGTCCCAACCCTGAGCCCGTTCGCGACGATTCCCTCCCTCTACTGCATTTTCCCGCCGTACATTACCCCGAGAACTCCATCCGGTTGCTGATAGAGAACGGCGCCAAAGTTACAACAGGGACAGGACGTCAACATCTTACCGGATGCCGCCTACCATCATCGTGAGGGAGCCGTCCGTCTGCTCGTCCGAGCCGGTGCGGACGTCAACATGCCGGGGACAGACCCCGATACACCTTTGATCATGATGAGCCGGGATCCCCGCCCGGAATCGGTGGGTATGGTCCGGACACTGCTTGAGCTTGGTGCAGATACCGAAGCATTGACTTTCTATCAACGAACGGCGCTCCCATTCGCAGCTGAAGAAGGACTCTTGAACACGGTCTGCCTCCTACTCGAGCACGGGGCATGCGCCCACGCAAGGGATTCCAAGGGCCGGACGCCGCTGCACTGGTGCTGCGTATCCGGGAGTCCCCATGAGATCAAGGCCGTCATAGAGGCCCTACTCAAGGCGGGCGGCGATGTCGACGCTAAGAGCAAGGATGGATGGACACCGTTATTGGAGGTGGTTCAGCATGGGGTTGTAGAGACGGTAACAATCTTGCTCAAGCATGGGGCTAATCCTATGGTCCAAGATCATGATGGACACGATGTCTATGCTTGGGCCGCAGATAAGTCCAGATGGGGGGGAAGACAGAGCAAAGGGTGGCGGTTGTGCAGATGTTGGAGTCTCATAGAAGCCGTGGATCATAAAAGGGGCCCAATGATACATCATACCCATCTTTTACAAGGCAAGCCAAAAAGTCCTTGCTGGTGCACTCGACATTCTACTCCAATGGACCACCTTCGTGTGTGAAATAATACCTACCTCTCCGGCTGGTCCAGGCTGAGATCCACCATATAAGACATACTATCATTGGGCATGAATCAAGCTCAATTACGCAGAGGTGTTGGAATAGCCATGGTCACTTGTTCATGTGAAAAAGAAAACTCCAAAAGCATTATCAATTGCATAACAACGCCATGTCAGGTAAAGAGCGTCAGCTTCGTAATCTCGTCAAGTGGTATCTCCCCCTCGCCCTCACAGCTCGTCATGAACCCAATCATCTTCGTCGTCATCATCAGCCTCCACAAACAGGCCTCCATGGACCCGACCAATATGCGAATAGATACTGTCCGCGTCCATTCCCTTACCACAGGCAAAGCACCAGTGCGTCCCGCAAGGACAACTAATGTGGTCGCAGCCTCCAACCTTCTGCGTCACGACCCCGCAACCAGGGCACTCCCTCGCCGTGATGGTCTTGCCGTCCCCTCCGGGAACATTGCACTCGTCACACTTCCAGTCTACCAACTCGGGCGGAGCGCCAGCCGCACACGCTCGCTCAACGTACTGCTTGGCAAAACCGCACTGGACGCACCAAGCATACACCCAAGAGCCCGCTTTTTCAACTGCCTCCCGCAGATTTCCAAGGTTCGCAAGGCCGAATGTACTGACGGTCTTGGGTGCAGGGCGACGGCGACAGAACGGGCAGGAGAGAGCGGCGACATTGATGATACGCCCTCGAGCATTGATACCGTACCAATCCTTCGTGCACCCGTTGCAGATGAGCTGGTGACAACCTGCGCGTCCACAAGCCCGCCGTAGGTCCGACTTGCGGACGTTGGAGAAGCAAAGACTGCAGACACCAGACTCGGTACGGCGCGAGAAGACCCAGTGCTGTAGGCTAGCCTTGACCTCGGGCTGGTTGCGTACGAGCTTACCTGCGATGGTAAGGGGAGTCGAGTCGCCGGCAGGGATGATCTCGACCTTTTCGGGGAGATGGGCGAGATCGCAGTGTGACGCCGTATAGAATAGGGAACGGCCGTTAAAGGCGTCGGGGATGGCTTTATCGTCGTTTCGGAGGACCCAGTTCATGCCGTTCTCCTGAGCGAGGTCACGGGCGGTCGTGTCCTGGCTGATGATGGTGACAACGTCAGAGGCGCACGCTGAGCACTCGAACTTGGCCAGGTCAAGATTCTTGGGACGGTACTCGTTGGGCCAGATCACTCGGTTCAGGCACTTGGAGCACTCGACGACTGGTGCCGGTCCTTCCTCCGACTTTCCCTCATCATGCCGGCAGTAGAAACACTTGGCGCGAACACGAAGAGCATCGGGGTTGTAGACGACGTACTGAGCTCGACACTGAGCACGGCTGCACTCCACCCAGCAGCCCAGAGACTTCTCGTCGTGATCTTCCGCAACATTCTTCTTCAGACGATCCTCAAAGTCCTCGGAGCGAGAGCAGGCCAAACACTGGCACTTTGATCCCCTAAGAACACAGAGCCCACAGACTCCACCTGCACTCATCATAGTGACTGATCGAGGGAACTTGCATGTTTTGCAAATGACGACAGGTCCCAAGGCCACCTTTGTCTTCTCCGGGCGCCATCCGACCTTGGCCTGCAAGGTGGTCTTCAAGTTCATCTCGAGCATCTTGTAGTCCACCAATGTCTTGAACAGCTTCCGGTCCTCCTCCTTGAGGATGCTCGCGTCTGCGGCAGCGCGCTGAGTGACACCCTCCAAGACACGCTTCTCGTAGTCTCGGTCGGCATCGAGCAGGAGGCCAAGACAGCCAGTGTTCCATGTCTCGGGAATGTCGATGGTGTTCCACTTATCGCGAAAAGCCAGGAGCTCCTGGTCGGCCGCATCGCGTAGTGGAACAATCCCCATACGGAGAGCGAGTGCGGCAAGCACTGCAGCAGGACGTGCCGTAATCATTGTTCCTGGGAGAACGGCGTGAAGCAGGATCTTCCAGAACTTGCGCTTATGCTTGGGGTCTGCTAGTGCCATGGGGACCTGCGGAACGTTGTCTGCATCGGCAGTCTTGATGTGGGCCGGGAGGTCTTCTTTCTTGTCGACGTAGCTAAGACGGGTCAAGACCTTGCCCAGTCGCCGGAGGATTCGGTAGTCACAGGATCGTCCGATTTCGAGAAGCTCAGCTCGTGTGAATTCGTTCAAAGGACGGTTGTCCTCGTCCTCGGCGCCAGGGGCGGCGGAGAAGTCCTCGGTCGGATCAAGGAAGACAACGGGGAAGCGATCCTGCTCAGGGACAGTCTTGATCAATTCCTGGATCTCCGCAGCGTAGTTGTATGACTCCTCGAGCCATGCCTTCATGCGCGCTTTCTCTGTAGCATCCGAGATGCGATCAACTTCGAGGCCAAACATGGTGATGAGGCCGTCGCGCGCCTCGTTAGTGCGGTCGTTGCAGACGGTTCTCCAGAGGGTGCCGAAAATGGGGTTGACAGATATGGCCGAGACATTAGACGCGATGATTCGACGGAGCTGATCAACCGCTAGCTTCTTGTAACCATCGTCGTCAACATATCTCTTGGCGAAATTGCGAACGCTGGGACCTCTGGCTTTGAGGACACCAGGCATATCCTTGAGAGCGACGGGGCTCTCCTTAATGTTGGCAGTGACGGGCTTCTTTGAGGCATTGTAAGAAATTCCTGTGGAGTAGTAGTTGCTGAGGAAGTCATCGGTCTCAGACTTGGCCTGGCCCATAGTCTCCACCGCCCTGTACTCTTTGATGTTGCCGACGACGGTCGTGTCTCCTTCAACTGCCTTGCCAGCACCCATCCAAGTGAGCAGCATACCTAGAGTCAACTGCGAGATGTTGTCGGCCGTGATTGTGGCGGAGAACAGGGCGCCGCCTGTGACGGCGGAGAGGAAGAGATATGGAGTCCATGAACTGGAGTTTCCCTGGCTCACAATAGAGAAAACGACCGCCTTCTTGGGTCCTGACTTGAGGGTGTTTGCGGCTGACACCCAGTCGGCGAAGAGATGACCAGTTCCTCCATAGCTACCCTTCTTCTTCAGCGCAGTCTTTTCTCGGTTGTAGTTCGAACCTCCCGTCGCGGGGAAATGAGGAGGAGCATCGGTGTAAAACAGGATAACGGTTTTAGCGTCGGCTCGCATCTCCTGGTACGCACGAGCGAGGCCTGTCTTGGTAGCCTCGGGCCAATCACCTCCGTAATCAGCGGCGATAGCTCGCGCCATGTCAAGGACGACCTCCTGGCTCACGATGTCTGGTCCAGTAACGGCGCCGGAGGGGGAGCACCAGCCAGACCATTCTGTAAGTTTGCCGCCGCAGTAGTCTCGGTAGGCGACGACACCGATGCGCTCAAAGCATCCAGTAAGGGCGGACAAGCTGATGATCTCGGGGAGCGACTTGTTGAGGGCGCGGATAAACTCTCCCATAGATCCCGTAGCGTCGAGAACGACCAAGAGGTCGTGGGGTCCACGAGTGCTGGCCATGTTGATGATGGTGATGAGGAGTTCAGATCAGCTGGATGGATGTCTGGAGGATGGCAGGACTTTATAGCCGCCGTGACATCTCCTGCTGCGACTTCTCATTTCCACATTCCTCGAGGCCGATGTAGGTTGGCCATGACTCAGGCCGGTCGTTGGTTCCTTCGAAGCTGACCGTGTGAGTCGACTCGGTGTTGGAAGGTTCAGGTTGTAGTGAGATGGCCGGGGGTGTGCTGCGCCTTCCAATTTGAGCAAACACGAGCCACTAAGCGCCAGGCACCAGACCCACTAAACGCTGTTCGCTCTAGGGGCCCACAAGGCTGAATGCAATGGCCTTGGACTTGCTCGGCCGCTATTCCAGTACAGGCCTCATTTTATCAGATCAATAGATGGCAAGGCAGTATTTCTGAACCCGCCATGTAGTATCCAGGTTGGTCACTGCGAGGAAGAGCTCTTGAGTCTTTCGCGATGAGCATCTTGTCGTGGTTCGAATCGTGTACAAAGGTCTTAGGTAAGGCAGGTAACTGAGAGGGAGAGCATACCTGGATGATGCAAACGAGCAGGAGTCATCCACGGCATGTTCTCCCGTATTTGTCGACTCGACGATGACAAGGTGGGTAGATTGAAGCCGTCTTCAGTACCTTGTATCTCACTCGTGATCAACTACGTCGATTATCACAAAGTCTCTGGTTGAGTGCCCTCAAGAGAATTACGCAAAAATTAAGAAGGGCTTGAAAGAGTCTAGTCATAAGGAAAATATTTGTATCATCAAGCTATTACCCTAATGCGTTGCGAGAGTCTGAAGATGTAATGCGCCCAGCCTTCTTTCACCGCGTGCCTACTTACCCAGAACCTCAGATGCGAACCGGGCATCCACGATGCTTAAATACCTACTCGTGGGAGGCAAGACCCTGTTCCCAGCTCTCGCAGCCAGAGCGGCCACCTACCGGTTGACTCGTCGCCTCACAGTTAATAGCCTTTCAATCAAAACACAAGCATTCATCCAGTATGGCTAGTTCTAGGTACCATACGCTGACCAATGCCGAACTTGAACACTACTTTGATCGAATCCGGCTCCCTACGAAAATTCGTCCAAATTTCATGGCAAGAACACGGTCTTTTCTGGTCGATTTGGACACCATCACAGACATTCTCAACTATCATCTACGAGATGTTCCCTTTGAGAGCCTCGCATTATACTATTCGCAGCGCCGAGCCATCGATGTCGATACGAGGAGCGTATATGACAAGATAGTCATTCAACGGCGAGGTGGCTATGGCCTGGAACACAACCTCTTGCTCAACACCGTCTTGTTGAATCTCGGTTTGGACGCTTACATGGCT
Source organism: Fusarium decemcellulare (assembly GCA_013266205.1). Classification (NCBI taxonomy): domain Eukaryota; kingdom Fungi; phylum Ascomycota; class Sordariomycetes; order Hypocreales; family Nectriaceae; genus Fusarium; species Fusarium decemcellulare. Next base: position 23,647 of record JAAGWO010000282.1, read on the forward strand.
GGCGCAAGGTTGTGGGACCCCAAACTTTGCAAATACAGTGGTGTCGAACATTGTGTCAACATTGTCGCAATCCGTGGCCGCTCATGGCTTGTGGACGCGGGAATTGGCCTCAATGGGCCCATCAAGCCGGTTGAGTTGGCCAATCGAGCTCCCTTCTCACACTTGGATGGGACGACAGGAAGGATCGCGCAGACTCCCATCGCTCAGGCCGTCCGTCAAGATGTTCAGTATTAGGTCTACGAGTATCGGCGGGAAGAAGGGCCAGTCGATTAGACACCACTGTACTGCTTTACCGAGACCGAGTTATTCCCAGAGGACATCGAGATCATGAACGTCAAGATTTCAACAACCCCAACGAGTGCCTTTGTTCCACGGGTCTTTGCATCGCGATGCCTGGCTGCGGCGGATTTCGAATACTCCGGAGAAAGTTTGACTTCTGCGCTGCGGGACGACCACAGCGGTCACAGTCGCTCCCGTATCTACGCTCAGTTGATCCTGGATGGTAATTATATCGAATTGCGACGTGATGGTGAGGGAACTGTCAACATGCGGATCATGTGCGAGCAGGACCGAGTGTTCTTTCTGAGGGAGCTGTTCTACCTGGAGCATGACATCAAAGCAATTCAGTGGACTGCATCGGATTTAGATAACTTTAGGATAAACAATCCAAAAGAATGATCATGAATTGCCTTATGGCTCTATTGCTATATAGCTGTGAAGTATATTAGTCACTATTACTTTGAGGCAAGGCGTATGATGCCTCTGATTGTGCGCAGAGGATACGCATGGAGGCAAAAACCACGCGATACATCCCTCGTATGATCATAACCCTTGAATAACTTTTAATCTAAGGGTTAGAAAATGTCATCATAAAAGAATTCGGCGCCTTAGCTGATATAAACGTTAATTCCTCATACACCACCTCAGGCTTCAATGACCCCATCATGGCCTAAGGATGCGTCTCATGATCCCTGTATTTCCCGACAATGACCCAGAATACCTAACTGAAAGCTTTTCTGTTTATTTGATTGGATTTTCTTAATTCTTCACAAATATGAGCCGGTGCCCTTGGGCAGTCTTGATCGACAGAGAGGCCATCCATGTTAGCACGGCTCGGCAGGAATCCCGGTAACGGTCATGAGAGGGGTCACGATGCCTCGGCTCATGCAAGAGACGATAGGTAACCTCATGCATCGTCAAAAAGAGAGGATCGCTTGCTTTCAATGCTCGCTAAAATTGTCTGTTCCGTAGAATTGAACACCCGGCCATTCATTTGTTTCTCGTTTCAACAACCATCATGAAGGAAGCGCCGTCGCTTGAATCAGACTCGAAAGTCACGCAACTCGATACCACCACCTTTACAGCCAACCTAACCAAGTCCTTTTGCGTTGGGACAGGTGAACACCCTCCACGCTCTGCTTTCGTTGCATCTCTGACCATAATACGCAGTTCCTCATGGCGGCTATGTGGCAACCATCTTTCTGCGGGTTGCAAGCGCTTATCTTGCACCGAGGAACCAACCAGATCCATTGGCAGCGCACTGGCAGTTCCTCAATGCAACACACGCTGGGCCCGCCGTTCTCATTGTCGAAGAGACCAAGACAGGCCGCGCAATGTCGGTAGTTCATATCACACTCTACCAAGAGGGGCTCATGTCTGAGAGCCCGTGGATATCCAACAAATCCAAGAAAAAGGCTGTGGCCTACATCACCAACACGCTGCTTGAGGGCGAAAGAGGTGTCACGCTACCAACGGGCTTCGAGATGGCTGCGCCCCCTCCGCCCGTTGACCTAGAGAAGCTCAGAAAAGGCCAAGATCCAAACTGGGAGCCTCTCAAGATGACTATCATGGACGTTGTATCCATGCTCGACAATTTTGAGTTTTACACGCCCAAGCGCAGCAGTTCGCCAATGGCTACCTACGACCTCTGGCTCCGCATGTCTAACGGCGAGGGCTTCACGACCTCGGCCCTAGGCTACGTCGCCGACGCAGCGCCTGCGCTCCTCATAGAGGCTTTTCGCCCGACAGACTTGGACAAGCCAATCCCTGAAGGTGGGTTCGCTTTTGACAAAATATTTTGGTATCCCACAGTTACGATGAGCCTAGAGGTGAAAAAGCCGCTAGCAGGCGAGGAGTGGCTTCGGATCAGGGTCGCGGCAAAGGTGGTAAATAACGGAAGATACGACGCTGAAATTATCGTATTTGATAGAGAAGGAGATATTATTGCGTTGAGTAATCATGTTGCGTTGGCGGTTGATGGGGAGCGGAATTTTGGACGGAGCGAGAAGCTGTAGGGTAAATATATAAACGGCATGAGGGGGTGAGATCTATAACAGACTAACTAGTTAAAAAAAGTTGAAGTTCGAGATAAATTCGTCATCATATCAAGGGTTTTGTCCAAGGAGGAGGTAGAAGCGTACATAGTTGCTACAGCTTAACTTCAAGGTATGTGAACAATTTGGGCACTATACCTTTGTACATAAGATCTAACATTTTCATGAAAATACGTCGTAAAGAGTGGGCCGGTGAACATGCCGCATCACCTAAGCAAGAAGATTCTATAGATGCAATAACGCCAGTAGAACGCTCCCAGAGCCTGCCTGACCGGGCGGCTTCATGGTAGCCGCTGGACAAGTGCCAATTTTCGCATATAAACGGCTCATTAAAATGACTAAAGAGAGGTAAAGGGCCTTTTCACAAACTGTAATGGTCTCAATCATGTGGCACCTGTTATTCCACCTCAAAGGCCTCTTCGTCATTTTCAGTCGTTGGCTGTTCCTCGCTTACAGCGCTATTATAGATATCTTGGGCAATTAGCGGAACTGTAGACTCTTCCTCTCGCGAGGTATTTGCCATCTCCACTGCACCTGCATTGTCTCGGGCATTGATCCTATGACCTTGGTGTCGGCTAGGAAACCAGAGTTGGATTTGCCGGCGAATCAATGGTACAAAGCTGACGGGCTGTCCCCGCGCCTTGCTCTCCCTCACGATATATCGCAACTGAAGACTGCCGATAAACACAGCCAAAACACCGAATAGAATAGACAAAGCAATTGTCACCTTGTCGGCTAGACTGAGCTCTCCACCATCAGAATCATTGCCAAGGTAACCCCGCGCAGCATCTCCCGGATGCCACACATCGCCCCATAACGGCATCGAGTACAACGTCGCGTTTCCCTCCAAGGCGGCCGCACAGCACCTAGCATCTGAAGCATCGCAGCAAAAGTCAGCCGTGCCACCTATGGACCGGCACATCCAGACAGGAACGTAGTCGGCCGTGATGCTAGAAGGGCAGCCGCGCAGCTCCCCACGACAGGGCGCCTGCCATCTGGGATCTGTGCAACCCTGAGCAGTGAATCGCCCGTCACCGCCATTGTCTATGCACAGACCATTAGACGTACATAGATCGCCCTGGGAGCAGCAGTGGCTGACAGCGGCTGAAGGGTCGCAAGGCTTTTGGGGCTGGATATTGGGAGTGTCGTCAGCTATGCGCTTCCCCGCGAGATTAAAACACAATGCTGCTGATCGTGGCGAATGTATGAGTAATGTAATCAGTAGCATGTGAGATAAGTATATCGGAGGATGCTTCATGCTTGACTCTAGTTCTTAGCAAGTGGAAGATGGCGATGATCCGAGGCTGGCTGCTGCATTGGCGGATCACGGCGGCTATCATGCTAAGGTCATGTGAAGAAGGTGGGTTATATTTCGTAGAAGCCCACGCGGCTCGAGCCTGAGAACAGGCTGTCAACTTTATAACTGGTGTCAGTGTGACCCCTATCATCAGCTAGGCTTTGCCGTGACAAACCTCTCCGCCAATTAAGCAGCTCCCTCCAAGAGCGCCAGCATACGCGCCTTCACCAGACGCCCGGTCACGCCGATAGTGTTCGTTAATAGGCCGACGACGTAAGCTGCATCGGTGCACTATTTAGAGGATCCTCATCCAGGGTCAAGGTACAATTTGTAGAAAAGACAACCAACAAGCTGATCGTAAAGTAGATAAAGGCTAGTTAATTTATGGTTATTTTATGGGGTTCCTCGCTTATCGTCTTATATCGTATTTCCGATCAGAATGTTCTTTCAACCAGATGTCTTCTCAACTTCAGGCAGCCAAAACGCTGAGCCACAAGATCGGTACGCGGCGTAAGGCAACCCACCTCCAAGTCCGTAGGATACGGTATCTGTTGCCTGACATCCCAGCTTGAAAGGTCCACCCATCAACGCCCAGCTACAGCCCATCTCCTTGGGGGCTCGTA
>JAAGWO010000283.1:0-28481 GCA_013266205.1 Fusarium decemcellulare
CATTTTGAATCGGCCCAATGCCATGCAACACTAGCCAGCACGTCCAACAACCAAAATAAAGCGGCACCGTGCAAGGATCCCCCGCCAGGTGTGGGGACGATTCGGACCGAAACCTATGTATGTTGGTTGGTGTTCCTGATGATGTAGAATCAAGGCCCCGTGTTCAGTGAACCCGGCAAAGGAGATTGGTTTGTGACGCATCGTATTCATGCCCCATCACCCATCAAGCTTTCGGTCGAAAGGCAGACCCTCCGAAACTTGCATTGGCGATGTTCCTGATCGTCACGACACAGCACTGCTCCCCATCAGGAAGGTAACGATCAGCTTCTGGGCCACCGCCTGGATGATGAAATATGCACCCTACCAACCTACACCCCAGTGCCCCATGTGTAGAGGCACCTTGCAGTATCATGGACCAAAATGCCCGGCCAAGTATTCGGCGGGTATGATGCCCGGTCGAATGCCCCCCAAGGCCCGTCATCACACTAATTCTATCTCCGTACGGAAGTTCCGGGAGGTGGAATATGGGTAATGCTAGGTAGCATGTAGAGTTGCCCCTCGTTTTGTATACGTCAACGCCAGGCTCCATGGCGCCATAGCCTGTCCCACCATTCCTATGCAGTTATCCTTTCCTTCGGTCTAAAGGCTCAAGTTTCAGGCTGTTGGTCCAACCTGCATTAACTCGGAACTTAAGAAGTGAGGGGAAGTCACCCAAACATATTGCAGCCGTATAGCCCAAGCAAGGTAGCTGCATTCAAGATTCATGGTTGAGTAGCATTTGTGGGTTTTATGGGTAGGTATGGTGCAGAAATCTAAATGCTAGGTACCGGACGAGGCTTGGCAACCTTCTCGTAAGCCATCATGAATTGTAACAACGTCTCATCGTCATTAGCCTTTGCTACGAGGCACAAGCCGAATGGGCGATTATTGTAGCGAAGCTGTCCTACCGGGACCGTGGCGAGAGGATATCCTAGAGTCGTCAGCAACTGAGTGACAAAGACGGGGTTCAGGAGTGATTACCTGCCGCGGCAGCATGAACACACAGCGAAGAGTCTCCTGGAGCCGCAATGAGATTTATCTGTTCCTTCTCGAACGTCTCGTCGAGAATCTGCTTCGCAGTAGCACGGAGCTCCTGTTTCAGGTGCTGTATATGCTCCTCATCATCAGTACTGTTCATTGCCGCTTCTAAATCATTCTGCTTCGTGAATGCTGTAACTAGATGGTTATTTGACTGTGTTGACTGGAAGACTTCGAGTATATCACAGCTCTTGACTTACGAGCAGGGAGGGCTTTTTCGCTATTCTCACGATTGAACTTGACGATATCCGCAACGCATCTTACAGGGCATTCGTCAAACGACTTGATAAATTTAGGGATGCAAACATTCTTGAAATCCCAATCTCAACTGTCATTAGCAGGCTTCTCGCGCTCGTCGACCGCTACAGCGACTTACATGCCATCGGGAGTATAGCCGGCGGCAGGGTTGAAACATCTTTGAGGTTGATCGGGTACTTCACGTGGCAACCGTAGCTCTTCAGACTAGAAACCGCGACTTCGTGCTCGGTTACCTAGATGTCTTTTGTTAATGTATTTGGAAGTACAATCAATATGACATACCATTTGCTCTGCCGTTCCTTGAAATTGTGTACACAAGTCCTCTGCAATGTTCCACACCCTCGGGTCCAGAAAGCCTACAGAAAGCCCTTCCCAAGACCTCAAAAGGCGGCAGTCAAATGTGCGATCCAGTAAAATCCCAGCTACCATGCACACGTCCGACGCTGACTTGGCCATTGGACCTGGACTATCGAAAACCTCGGTCATGATGTACAGCCCGGTAGCATCTTGGGTCCCAATGGTAGGCTTGAGCGCGTACAGACCTGCACGTGTTGAAGGAGTGACGATGGAACCTACTGTCTCTGTAGCCATGGCAAGAGGACTAAACCCAGCGGCTACAGCAACAGCAGAACCAGTTGACGAGCCCCCAGGTGCCTGCTAGATGTTAAGAGGGATAGGTATATGGTTTGAATTGTCTTTCTCACTGAATGGCCAAGTAATCTCTCATTGTTCTCCATCTTCCCAACATAAGGCGACAAGGTCTGGCCGCCGTGGGCAGACCAACCAGGCATCATCATGGTCATTTTCATGCCGGCAAACTCCTAGATCGATTGTCAATCAATAGATACCATCAAGGCGCCCTCGAAAGAGATTGAACTGACCGTCATATTGGCCTTTCCGAGGATAATCAAACCAGCGTCAATTAACTTCTGCGTGATGGCTCCATTCTTTGAGGCCTTGGATCCGAGGAATGCCAGCGACCCAGCCGTGCTGCTCATGCCAAGATCCGACGCAGTGACGAAGCTGTCTTTCAAAATGATGGGAATCCCGTGTAATGGGCTCCTGAGCTTGCCTTGCTGACGCTCCTGGTCCAGAGCTGCGGCAATTGCAAGAGCGTCCTCCCGCGGGGCGGCCGATATCAACGCATTGAGTGCAGGCTCGTGACAATCAATCTGGGCAAAATACGCCTGCACGATCTGGATGCTTGTAATCTTGTCTTCTTGTAACCATTGCTGCAGATCGACTGCGTTGGTAGTAAGGGTGTTGAAGACCATTTCTTCACCGAAACCTGAGCTGCTGGGTTCGGAGAGGAGGGCTGGAGGTCGAGCAAGTGTGTGTGTGTTGGTTTGAAATCAACTAAATTGCAGGACTTGCCTCGTCGATCGAGAATGTTGTGATTGGTCCATCAGGCATACAATCCCCACTCATAATCCTGAGCTTCCAGGCGCCATCAAAGGTAATCGGGCTCATGGCAAAGCATGGCCTTAATGAACAATCTTTCTATCCTTGACTCCTGACTTGATACCGGTGTGGGGTGCATGTGTACCGTAATCTATGTCCTTGGCTCTTCTTTGTTCCTTGCCAATCTAAGAATCCCGTAACCTAAGGGCATAAAGCGCCGCGCTCTCTCATGTCCTCTAATTTGCCTAAGCTCTCATGGTAACCGAGATGCAACCCGCACGTGTTTCATTGCGAGGCCGGACCAGGCTGGTTTCTTAGACTTGGAACTACTCATAGATGCTTGTCATCAATTGGGATGCTGTGCCGCAATCGAGGCAGACAATTGCTTAATTGATCGCTTCGTATTTCGTCAGTCTCTGGCTGTTGAGATGCTGGAAATGCGTCCTGCTTGCTACCCGGTAGCATGTCGATCCAACACCAGCAAGACAGGAGGACTCGACACCAAACCACCAGCCATCGTCGTCTGATTGATGTCGGTTCTCTTCGGTGAATCAATACAATTGATGTCCCTCACCGCAGCGAGATGGCCCATTCAGATGCTCTTTGCTCCTCCAATTACTTGAGGAACTAATGGAGCACATGGAGAGCCACGACGCTCTCAACAACTCAGTTCAACTCAAACGTGGACACAGCACAATTTAGTATTGAGCACACGTTGGAGGGGCTTTACGCCGAGAGTGATGATAAAGAACGCTTGGATTCAATCTATTGAAAATGTACAATATCGACGACGGCATTTTCCGGTTTCTTTCTGTTGCTCAAGATCCAACAAAGCTCTCCACCATGCACACAGCCTATATCTGACTGATTAGGAGGCCGATAGCACGAAACTCTGGATCAACTAGACCAAGCATCGGCCTTGGGTCAATTACATCCCTATTAACCCAATACACCCCACCACCACTAGTGATCCAGAGGTCCTAATTATTGTTTTGATAATGAAAAAGGTCTTCTGAAGAAGCATGAGATCTCTGGGATTCCGGCTCCATAGTCTGCATCTCTATGTTCGTTCTGACATAGATCTTCCGGCTGGAAGCACTATCGTCCAACTGATCCCAATTTCCTTCTCCTGTAACAGCAGAACTTATGCCCTTGAGGGTGCGTTTCGTCGTTGTAGCATTGGCGCTGTTACCGATGCCTCGACTGAACGCTCCATACTGTGGTGCACTCTGAGTTCCAGACTGCCCTTCGGTTATGTCGAACTGGAATCGTTTGCTGATGAGTCTTCTGAGGGCGGGTATTGAACCAGCGATAATGGCTATTCCGGCTTCAACAACAGACCAGTAGCAGATTTCGGCGTAATTATCTGGAACACAAGGTTAGTTTAGCCGTCGGATTGAAAGAGAGTTACTCAAAGCACATACTGAGATAATTTTCCTCGATATCATAATATCTCAAAGTAGGAAGCCGGACAATAGTAATGATTGATGCGCTATTTCCATTAGTACAATTGAGTAATAAGGAATGACCTGTTAGAGTGGACTCACAGAACACCTAGCCCAAGAACAATGCTGATAGAAACCTTGGTTGCTGTTTTCATCTGGGTCTTCCATAAGATAAAGCCTGGTACTATTGCACAGGACCAATCTGCTATGACAGCTCCGATAGAGATCAGATAAGCCAGAGCGGTTATGACGATTGGATCGACGCATTTTCCTGGCTCGCCCCAGAAGGCAGCGAGTGGTTGGCACAAGCAGAAGAGGCCAATGACAACAGCAAGAGTGGAAAGCTCCGTGAAGACAAGTGTTGCCCATATAATGATGCGATGCGATCTCTGGGTGGCGATTCGAAGAAGGGTAATGCAGATTGATCCCTTGATAAAAAGTAAGGAGCTGCAATAAATGACCTCGAAGTAGAAGAGAAACTATGCGTGTTACGTCAATTGTATCCCCAGCCGTCAAGAAACAGCGGCTTACTCTTTTACTGTCAGACACCAAGTGGGCGTTCAACTCGTCGTCTTTGGCACCAACACCCGCATAGGTACTCCGTGCGAGGATGCCACATGTGGCCATGAAGAACATCTGACGCCCATATCAGTTGAGGGTCAACTAGAGGGCAGTGTGCCGATTACTTACCCAACCCACTAGCATGACAGCGTCGTCCAGAGCAAAGACGCGGTGCTTGGCTCGAACCCAGCATCGCAAACCGACGAGCAAGGTGCTCGGGATCGGAAAGAAGATACAGAGCGCCAACAGGACCTCACCATTGCCGCGTGGATGGATGGTTGTTGCGTTGGGGTCGGCGGCCATGACGGATAAAGTTGAAGATGGTGTCTGGGTGCGATGAGCTGGATGGAGCGCAGGGACACGGACGGCGTTATAGCTTTTACACTTGTATCAAACTGCTAGTCGTGATATCACCACTGGCCAATGGCCTTTCCTTTTCCCGTTCGTCTGTCTCCCTAGTTTCTTACCCGTGTCTGTTCCGAGCCGCGACGGACGCTAGCGATTCCGCGGCTGAGCATCTGGGCCTCTAGCTTTAACTTTATCTCCCCCCCCTTTCCCATTGCAACACTGGCTCGTAAAGGCAGAAGCCTCCCTGAAGTTAGCAGTAAGCATATCCTCAAGACCTCTTCAAGTTAGATGCTGAGAGTCTCGGATTCTTTTGCCGCCCTACAGCCACATGGACGCCACATGGGCTCACAAATCATGCGCGCTCTGGGATACGTACCGGGAGGGCGGATCTTGATAATACCGGATGCACACTCCAGGCTGACGCCATGAAACGCTAGATCGTAACTCGCGCAGACTCACGGGTTATGCGGCCGCCCGGGCACTCCCCGGATGTAACGGCCGATCGTGTATGATGCGAGATCCCCCTTCCCCGCAGCCCCCGGATTGGCGCTACAGTTGATTAAATCAGTAAATGATCGCCGCCAGGTAACACTGTCGATATCGGCAGATGCAATTCTACACTAGGATCACGATACCTGCAGGGGACTGGATCAGTCTGCTATCGCTTGGACCTTTTGCTTACCCTCCACGGCCTTGATCTTCCACCACACGCCGCTCAAAACCAGTTAGCACCTCGTCTGGCGTCCACTCGTTTGTATTGCCTCTTTGGGTCCTGCATATTCCTGCATGCTCCGAGAGAACGGATACCCCTTTCCTGTATATATGACGTTATTTTTACAGGGATGATGGGACTCTGAAATTATACAACCAAACCCCTTCAAGATGGGTTACCGGGACGGAGCAAAAGTGACCTGGGGACTGCCAGCAGAGCATGCATATCCCACGCTGACGGCAGCGTGTACATCTCCTTGGCGACGACGGAAAGTAGCTCAACCGTAACCTGGGGTAAACAAAGGTGGCACAAAACAACAACGGGGTTCGTCGGAGTGATTAAAAAAGCAACGGTCGTTCATGGGTTTAAAATAGTCGTTTAATACATTTAGTAGAGAATGTGTCTTGTTCACGAAGAGTTTCCCGTTCTCAAGTTCCTTCACATGGACACGCGCTTAGCAATCAGATAGATAGGTGTGCGTCCTCGCCGCCCGACTTTGAGCCAGTACTACGCTATTTTCCACGTTTTCATTTTGGCGCATTTATCTATCATGATGTGCGACTTACCAGCGACCTGCAGCTCCCACCAATTTCTCAATCCGACCCGGATCGGCCCCGACCCGGCCATTGAGGCCAAGATGTGGATGGACGCCCCTTTCCAGAGAATCAGCCACGAAGGCATCTAGAAAAACCACCACGCCCCCCGGCGCGGAGCCCTAAGCACACACTGAGCCCAATAATAGCCGAGGCCGCATCTTTGCGCCCGACAGAAGTACTTGCGATCGTAGATTGACGTGAACGGGTTGCATCACTGCGATATTGCGCGCCAGCAGACTGCCTGCTGCCAAGGCATGTCCATGGAAAGTCTCGTCATTTCATACGCCGGATACCATTCACATTATTTCCAATCTCAGCTATCTTGATCTAACAAGTCTCTCATAGTCTGATCTGGTGATCGGTGCCATGCAGTTTTAGTCGTAAAAGATGTAATCTCGGCAACTACTGGACACTAAATGAAGCTCATTGGGGCTCTGTTGGCCTGCCATGGTTACTAATGTTGTTGCTTTGAATGGAGGGCTCACGGCATCGAGAGATGGGAGGTGACACAGCTTCAAGGATGGAAAGGCGTGAACACAATACAGGCTGCCTCATACGGCACTCGCACCAAATGTTGTTCGAGTATTTATACAGATAACGGTCAATTTACAAGCCAATTTATCTTCGTGGAGAAATAGCTTAAACGTGTGTGTAGGTACAATAGAAAATTTGCGAGCTACGCTGGGGCCGATCGATTACTGGATGTCGTAATGTGGCATACATGAGAAAAGACGGGCATTTCGTGGTGATGTTTAAAACTTTTCATGTGTTAAAGCAGTGTTCTATGGAGACTTTGAGACAATTAATGAGTGTAAGCATAAAAGACGACGTGGATCAAAGCCGCCCCAGGAGTGGAAAAAGGTTGAGGCTAGCTCCAAGTGTTCAGTCCTGCCACAGCCCCTTCAGCAGCCGTGACCGGTAGTTTCTTGACGTAGCGAATCGGAAACGCCATATCCTCACGTAAAACATCATCTAAAGGCACATGCACGTCTCCAACTGGGGCCGCGACATTAACTATCGGCAGCAAACACTTGCTCTGCTACTGACCGACGGAAGAATATTTCTAAACGTTAGACCCAGCCTTTTTGAGGAAGAGTCGCACGAGATTATCATTCGGGTCAATATGTGTCTGACGCTCTTTTTCCCGGCCAGTTTCAACTTGACTGTTTGCCCAGAGTCATCCCAATATTTTATCAACTTTACCATCCTGTATCAGAATAAAATAGGGGATATGATTGGGTGGTTTCTGCAAGTACCAAGCAGCTCAGAGTGGCGAAGCCCCAGGAATTATTCGCTAGGCATGGATCCAGTTACGCATTCCACCATGTTCTAGGAGGTATCTGTCGTGCTTGTGACTGGTATGAACCACAAATATAATGATACTACTTTACTCAATATCCAGAGACTACGCCTGGTTGAACTTAACTGTAACTGCTAAGATAGGGCTAATGTGTCACCCACTTTGCCCTCAACCCCGGGCAACAGCACCAGATACAGCCTGGGCATCAAGCCTACTATCAGCAGATTTTAGGCTCTCTTATTAGCGAAGCAACTAGTTTCATAAACCCGATCTTTAGGATTTGTTTCCTTTTTCCTCTTGAGATACTCCGCTCGAGGAGACCACGCTCCCTCCCTCTTTGACCTCCGTCGCTGCCTCTCTGTTTCGCTGTCAACACTAATTCCCACGAACTTGAATGTTCCAGCAGTGGACGGTATCTGGTCCTCTTCCATGAACACCAGTTCCCGGGGAGCAGTGATCATGATATAATCGTTGCTTATGAAGCGACATTCAATGGCGAATTCGCCATCGGAGTCTTTGAGTTTATATGCTTTTGTACTAGCATACTCGGGAGCTAAAAAAGAATCTAATTCCCAGTCGCAGTCTGACGATAAAATCATCTGGCCATCGATCTTGGTTGCGTTGTTACTTGAACCATGCTTGTGTTCTCCTGAGATGACCTCTTCATAAAAAGAGATGTGTTTCAACCCATAGAGCTCGGGTTCCCAACAATGATCCACATGATCAACTGAGTATAGATTGAAGGACTTGTCGACAAGCCTCTCAAGCTTGGGAGGCATGTTGCCCTCACGTATAGCTTTCTTCAAACGCTCATATGCTTCCAATACCTCTTGCTCTTGCTGCTGTTCGAATTCGCGCCGGGCTGTCTTTTCTTGTCGTTGACATTTTGTTATGTCTTGTAATTGGTGTTTTCGTTCCTCGCGGTCGCATTTTAGTTGATAGTACAGATCGGCATCCGAGCCATCATACGACCTCTCCGTTAGATCAGAATCTGTATCGGAACCCGCAGACTCGCAATCACATTCTGAGTCGCCGGTGTCGTGCTTGCAGCTACCGTGCGTTGAACAATTGTCTTCATCCCCCTTTTCACCACCGGTCTCTTCAAGGTCGGAAAGGTCTTCGTCAAAGTCGTAAGGCTCTATGAGTCTATCTCGCCTGATCGTGAGCAAACGGTAGTACCATGAAGGAAGGCTCGGAGTTGAGATATGTTCGGCTGTGCGGATAGCCTCTCGGAATGAACGAGGCATTTTGACGTAGGCAGTTAGGAGCAAGCACTCAACTCGGTGCTTTTTTCTCCCTCTTCCCCATACCACCCGTTCACCGCTATGTGGACTTCTGAATCTTTATGCCTGAGGCATGCGATTGAGGCATGTTTCCCTAGCGTGTCCTACCCTGCAGCGCGACCAGTCAGTCGAGGGCGGTTCACAGGCGTGCACCTTCTCATCAGAGACTACGAGATTTATCACAGAAACACAACATAAGTTTTCTGCTGCTAGGGCACGCGTCAAAGTCTCGAGTTGGAGCGCTGCGGATGAACAAACACTCATCTCGCAAACTTTCCATACACAAGCGAGCCTGGATTCCGCGATTCACAAATTGACGTCCCAGACTATGTGATTCAAACCGACCCTGCCCGAGTTTTGGAGATTGCACTGGTGTGTTAACCCATTCAAAGTAAGGAAGTGGTGCAGATGTTGGCCTCGGAGTTATTACGGGAGGCCTCATGACGCCCCAGTTGGTTTCCCGGAGAGCAGATTACGGCCTGTTCATCTCACTGGCCCGGCTCCTGTTGTTTTCAAAGTTCAAGTTATTATGAGTGTTTAACCTGCACTACGATTAGACTCCTTTTCGGGCGACTTGCATGTTCTAATCGTTGTCTAGGCCGTTGGTACAAATACATTGATATTGATTTAGTGGGTTCTGTCCAAACTTACTAGGATAGATCAAAATTCCACTGGAATGATAGATCTCGTCAGTTACATTATGGAATGGCCCAGTGTTGCTGGTGAAAAAGGCTTACCTTCTCTAGTGTGAGGTAGGTCCGATGATAAGTTCCGACGGTAAAGATCTCAGGAAACAAACCCTCCCTGTATACACGCTCGAAACTAGTTAGCACGAGGGTTGTAAGAGCCAAATTCTATACCTAATATCTTTCTGTAGTAGACATATGATAATAACTTAAAGTACTCGTGTTCCGTAATGTGAGCTCCAGCTACCATCTTCACAGAAATACACATCGTATCTTATGTCCGAACAGGCGCTCCGAAAAGTATCACGCGGATATGAGCCATCGTACCATTCAAAGACAAACCCGCGCTTTTCAGCCTGTGCCTCCATATATCCACAAATCTCATTGTGAGATTCATCGAAGCCCTCTTGCATTGTGTGCGCTTCTCTCTTACGAGGCTCGTGGCTATCGTCGATCAAATCTAGCTTTTCGAGAAAGTCCTCGCATGCGGCCCAGACTATAGCGACTGGGTTGTTGTCCCGGGGGTCCGGGTGGACCTCGTCGATGTCATTAGGCGTCGTATCTAGAACCCGCTTAGGGGCACCGTTTGCCAACCTCAATTCTTCCCTCAAGTCCTCGACATCGCTACGGGCTAAGCTAACAACGTTACGAAGGCCCTGGCGAACTTTGTCAAAGTTTTCAAAGACTGTGCGCTCAATCCTCTTGGGGTGATCGGTCGCGTCCAGCTGCTCGAGGAAGTCGTCTACCGCAGCGCGGGCTTCAGCAATTGTGTCTGTACGCACGTTTTGCAGATGCAGCAGGCGAAGAGTGCGTCTGCCAGCTTCGACGACTAGCGTGACGTCGCGGTCACGCATTCGAAAGTCATGCTCCTGCGGGCCGGGACCACCAAAGACCAATTGATATGTCAGGCTTGCGAATGGACCCGTGTCGTCACGGCGAGGGCGCTCGGCGGCCATATGCTGAGTAGGATGATGAGCGTATGTGGGATTTTGTTCGTACCGCCTCGACAAATATACTCAAAATCAAAGGCTTTTGGTTACTTGCGATATCTTATGGGAGCAAGACTGTAACTAGCGGTGTAGTTTGGATCTGTCAGAAAGTAAGCTGATGCTGTCAGGTGGCTTAATTCGGGCAGTCAACCGAGCCTCTGCTGACGCCTCTCGAAACCTTACATAACTGAAAAGAACTTCTGTATCCATAGAACTGCCACCCGTGTCATTACACTGGGTTAGTGGAGCTCGCAAGAGGAGCCAGTGGTTTCCTCAGACTAGATAGTACAGGATAAAGAACACCCTAGTCTGCCAGTTCTGCGGTGTCATAAGAGGCCCTGCGGGTACGCCTTCTGGTTCAAACAAGTAGGCAGGTCAAGGGCATCCGAGAAATATTTACGTCAGCATTAACTGAGGTATAAGCGTTGGTTATATTCCCATGCAACCTGGTGTTAGTAACACGTAGACATACGATGGCCCACATGACGATTGATTCCGTCCTCGTCAATTGAAAACTCAGTATCGTCTTTCTGATTAGGATCAAGAAGGTAACATCGGAAAGAGAGATACAAAAGCCCGGACAGGGGCCTCTTCCTTTTTCGGAACATCAGGGACAGAATGCAAGAGCCCTACTCCAGTGGCAATGTCGCTGAGACGCGAACTTGTTTACTATCAAAAAGCCGGAGATATTTAAAATTACTCTAGCCAACCTATATAACGAAAATTTAATCTAGAGTACGCGTTATATGAATCGGTACTTTAGGTAAGGCATCCACTCCCTAATAAGATCAACCTTCTGCGGAGTAAAGTAACAGGGGGAAAAGACCGGGTATGAGACGTCCTTGCGGTATTCTCCTACGGTATAAGTCTTCTCCCTGTCCTCGCGACAGGGATATTCGAATTCCATATTCACCCAGCGGCTAACCGAAGAAGCCCCCCAGGCAACCTCCAACTTGCCTCCCCTCAGTGGGAACCTGAGCAAGTCCTTGTTAAACGCATCAATAGCCCTGATCAACTGGACGACTGGGTCGCGGAGCTCCGAATTGATGGAAGACTGGATCTGAATGAACCCATCGCGAACCTGTCGTAAAGATGCTGTCTTGGACAGCTCCTTATTGGTCTTCCACTGCGGTGCGAGAACGCTAGTGATTTGCGAGAGGACGGCACGGCCTCTGGCTTCATGCTTGGTAAGTAGAATAAGGGGGCTGAGGTTATTCTTAATATCGGCTGCGTATTTCGACAAGCCTTCGGTAACGGTGCCAAATCCCCACATGATGTCGCGCATCGTGTCCATCTTCTTCGCAGCAAACAGGTCGAGAATGAAGCTTGGAGCGAGGACCTCTGGCTCAAGATTGTACGTCTCTTGGATCTTGCCAAGGTAGTTGTCATGGATGGATTGTCGCCTATCCTGTGCCTTTTGGGCTGCGGCCGCGATGTCGGCGAGGTTTTTGGTCGCTTGGAGAGTCGCCGATACTGGCTATAATTAGTGAGGATAGAGTCAATGATGGGCTCGGACTCACTTTTGCTGAGGTTTGCAGCGGCAGTCTTGCCCTTGCACGCATTGTTCACGCAGACCTTCTTCTGGGTAGCCGAAACCTTGGCGGATACGGTCTTGAGGCGAGTTTGAACAAGATTTGCTGCAGTCTTGATCGTCTCAATTCTCTTCTTGTAGTTGACAGCAAAGGTCGTCTCCCAGTCTGACAGCATTTTTGAAAGTTTGCCGTTCCTGATCTCCGTATCCTTGCGGATCCAAGCCGCAAACCAGTCCGAGATTCTTTGCAGTTGTGCAACTGTGCAGGCGTTATCCCCAACACAGGTAAGCGCAGAGTTGAGCTCCTTGTAGTTCTCAGTGTTGATCTGGGAGTTGCTTAGCTGATGACCTGTCAGTGTTGGGGGCGAAACCCACATCCGGAGCTCGAAGCAGAGTCCATCCGTCAGTGCTAACCAGCTCCTTGGCGACCACACTATCCTTGTCATCGAATAGCTCCCACCTGCCTATCATGTCCTGTTGAAATTGTTAACTTGCAAATGGAGGAGGCGGAAGACGAAATGCAATCACCTCGGCCTGCGCTTTAGCCCTGTAAATGACAAAGTCGTCATAGGGCGGTAGAAGCTTCCCGTTTACCCACCACGACTTGTACTGCTTGTAATCCCTGGCTGCATAATCCGCCACAATGCAATACGTGGGCCAACCGTAGCGGAAACGGTTGTCCGACAGGGCGTCGAGTATCATGTCGCAGATGTTCCTCTGGTTAGTCAACACGTTGACACCGCAGGGACTCGACTGCCCGGCGCAGAATATGGGTTCTGAGCCGTAGGGGATCTGGAAGTTGGTTCTGCAGTCGTAGGTGCCTTCGGTGGCCTTGCAGATTGCTGCGAGGTTCTGGCCGGGGCCTGCGAGCGCTTGATGCGCGAGCGCCCATGCCACGAGGGCTATGGCGCTAGAAAGCTGCATCGTGGATATCGTGCACACACCGCAGGTTCAACTACAAATTTCGCGGGGTACCTCAGCGCGCAAAACGCAGGAGCAAAGGCTGGGTTTATAATGGTTGCGGAATTTAGTGGTCGTCGTGCCAGTAGAGCAGGGATAAGCATCAGCTGCATTTACTAACCCAACGCCTCGACCACAGCCACTAAAGTCCGGTGTCTGAAATGCCCTTATTCGCTTCTGATAGCCCTATGAGGCTTAGAGTTCTTGCTGAAGGGCTGAACTAGCGACTCACGTGGCGTCTAGTTAAGCATGTTTCGTTAGTAGCTCTTCTCTCATTGGTGATCCGTCGCTATGTTCGATTGAGCTTACCCGCTATTGATTGTGGCTTATCCCTTTTCACGGTCGAGACCACGTCTAGCAGATTTCTCTCACGGCTCTCATGTCTCCCTTGTTTGGTTAGGGATGCTTTAGATGAGAAGCGTATTGAAGAACAGCATCTTTAACCAAGGCATTACGTCTTTTGCTTCAGGAATGTACAGTCTGAAATTAAATATCCCATCTCCCAACGTCCCTTATCTAACGGCCATTGTCCAGCCTTTACTCTGAGCCACAATTGACGCAGTAGACACGACAAGACTGGCTCTTTGTGGCTAATCATACAATGAATGGCCCAATGGCAGCGACACGCCTCCGGCCTTGCACTTGGTATCTGTGAAGACAGAGATTATATCAACATGTTGGGGGTGGTCATGAGCAAGACCGGACTACTGGGACTCGTACCTCTGCATAAGTTCGGGTTCAATTCAACCTTGGTAGAGATAACCGGACTAATGTTTGCAAACTTCAAGCATTTCTTGACCTGGTCGTAGTTGACGGTGTCGTGCCCCAAGTTTCCTTCCATAGCACACGTGTCTTTGCTCCAAGCGCGAAGTCGAACAAAGCGCTAAGTGCCGGGATCGGGAGCGGTGGGCTTCGTAGGAGCCGGTGAGGCTCCCATAGAGAGAGCAATGATAGTGGTGGCGAGGTGCATGATGGATTTTTGCGATCTAGCCTGAGTGTTGAAGTGGGGAAGTCAAATCATGAAGATGATGCGGTGTTGTGAAGCGACTTGTAGAGCGGGAGTTGAGTGAGGAATTTAGATTTAAAGGTAGACGATAGGCAACTGTTGAAACTTGCTCAATACGGTTATGTCCCGTCGAGTCTCAGCATTCTAGTAGAATCCAATGTATTTGCGTCGTCTCAAGATAATACAATTGTGTTTTTAGATACGAAGGTTGGTCAAGCCGTTGGTCCTGGGGTCTGGCCACCTGATAGTCTGGACAGCTGTGATAGTCTGGACAGCTGCATGCAGCGAGATCGTGGGTGTATACGGCATGCAGCACCGACTTGTCTGAGCGACGAATCCCGCTTCTAAAACCCAAGAAGATGGTCGTGCTTACGAACATCCTACAGAGATCTCTCCTAAAAGGGTTCAGGGCAACTGATACTTCCTGGACATGTAGATGCCAGTTTGCCTTTTCTCATTGAAGGCGTTTGGGGTTCTGCTCTGTTGTTGCGTAAAGCAACGGGGCCAGACGAGTACCAATCTGCCAAGCATACCAGCAACAATACTTAGTTACTACAAAAGTCTTAAGTCTAGTCTAGTCTCTACCCACACCGACAAATTCTCACAGACAACAAGACGCGTCTACGCGCTACTTGCTCCGGGGGGTGACACTGCAGGTAGCGGCTCTTTCACCTGACTTTTACACCTTACAGTCTGCCAGGTGGTGCCCTAGAGTCGCAGGTTAGATTGTCGCATTAAATAACCCCATCCTCTGCTCCTGGTCGCGGTGGCGTTCTCGGCACTCCGTGATATATCGGAGAAGAGCATCTTCAGCTGGGACGGGATTGGCAGTTTTGTCTCACAGATGGCAGCCTAGGGGCTGGAGAAACAAAGCAAGGGCGCAAGAGTCCGCGGAAGTGGTTCAGCTGGGCTGAGGCAAAGAATGGCAAAGCGCCACGCTGAGGATGATGAGGAATGTAATAAGCGTGCTAAAGGCTCTGGACGCTCCATTAGCTAGTCTTGGCCGTTTGACGTATTCCAACCTTCAGAATCTAAAATTAGGTCCATTAACATTGTTTGGAAACCTTGGGATATCTTCCTACGCACAAGGCGTCAACAACATCGTACGATAAGTTAACGCAACAGACATTGACGTTAAAATTACAAACTGTTTGAGATATCTCTTGATTGATCCCATTCTACAAGCTATGTTGCCCTGGTACAGCTGGCAATGTAGCTAGAGAATCTTAGCAAAGTCTCGTAGCTAAATATGCGATATAGATGCCCAAAGGTTTCAACCCGCTGAGCTATTGCGCACATGTAGAGCGACCCTGGAGGGAGCGTTGAGTACCCCGTTGTTCAATCCAGTACCTAATAAAATCATTATCACATTCTACAACCCTTGCAGTATTACACTTTTAGCAGCTATTCGCTTAAATTGGGCAATTGTAGCAGAAGCAACATTCCATGTCGAAACACTGCCCTCTTCCCACATGCTCCGGCTTCGGCCTCAGGGCTAAACAAGAGAGGCAGAAGGGAGAGTCAAGGCCTGACGTCTCTTGTATAAAGATACGGGATTGGGCTTCCTTGGAGCCAACTCTTCAACATCTGCACTTGACCCCAGCTTCAAAATACATTTTGATTATATTCTACTAACAATCCCAAGCACTGCCCAACATTCAATCTATCTTTTACCAAAATGCGATTTCTCACCACCTTGGCTTCAGCCCTTCTCATTACTCTGCCGATGTCTGTGGCAATGGTTGCTGACCTGCGCCCAGCAGGCGAGCCCCGCCAGCTCGGGGAACGCTTTGAGGAACATTTCGAGGTCCGCGGAATCAGCCTGTTCGACTTCAACCTCGACTTGCCTGACATCAACTTGATCAAACTCCATTTGTCCGACATCAACTGGCCCGGGTGGCCCGATATGTGCGCGAAATTTAAGGTTAAAGGTCGTATTACATGCCCTTTGCCGCTGCCACTCTTTCCACCGCCACCACCTCCGTTCTGGCCCACTATCTGCGCTGAGTGGGAAGGAGAATTTGAAATAAATTGCAAGACGTAAGTAAACTGCTTCTAAATCCAAGTTCCCCGTCAAGAGGGAAGCAAGTGCTTTCTTTTCAACGCAATGTTGTTCCGAGATTGCCCGGCGCTGCGTCAAGCCAACAATGGCAAGCTATCTCATGCTGATGGCCAACAAGCAAAACTACAACGACACAGTCAAAGACAACCACAACCCCAAGCGGAACCTCAAGCAAAACCTCAAGCACAACCTCAACTATCACCCCGCAACCAGGAGCCTGGTTGTATGCCTAAGACACAGGTGGAGATGCTTCTCCGTTGTTATTGCTCAAGGGCATGATCCATGCTGATGAGCAGTCTTGGTTGAGACTATTTTCTCAATATTCTTAATATCTACTCGTCTTGCCAAATTGCCTCTACTATCCCAAGGAGGATTATTTGCTTGCGCCTTCGACCTGGTCTCCTGTTGGCTCGGGTTAGTTAGCCAGTGGAATTGGAAATTGTTCAAATGCTTTACATCAAATAAGGTGCTTTCATAAAATGATAAAAACTCTTCCGCCTCTTCTAAGCCTCCTAAAAGTTGTCGTGCGGTAGGGCTCATGAGGGTTATTTGCTTCTAATTTATGCCAGCTCAGAAAACAAGTCTCACGTGCTATATAACTACAAAGGAATGAAAAGAAGTTAAAACCAGGATCATGAGTGGATCAGTATTGTGATTGGCGGGGCAATACCAGCCGGTGACTTGGCCGACAAGTTGTCGTTGTCCTCTTTGGTCGATTGATCCTCATCGCCTCCGACGTGCTTGAGCACACGACTGTCGAAAGAGATGGTGAAATAAAATCGAGAGCCTCGAAATCCGTGAGTGCAGGTTTATTTGGAATATATTCTTTCAAGGACATCAAAAAACTTCAATTGACCTTGTCAGGGTCGCTCAGTTGGCGGTAGGTCCGGTCCCATTCTTGGAACAGAGCCTACTACTGTAGGTATGATTGGTACAATTGGTCCACACGACCCACCAGAGTCTCACATGTGTAAGGTAGTCGTGACAATAAAGCTTTCAAAACTCGTGGAAATATATCACGATTTGCCTCGTGGATCCCCGTGTTCGCCTTCCAANNCTATCCGGCATCCTTCCCCCCGCCTCAGATCATAGCCCCGCCAGACACCTCAACTTATTCCCGTTTCCCCAGCGACCTCGATCCGATTCCTCACCCCTGCTTCCTTAACGAAAGCTAAGGGTTCACTGTATTTGCGAGGCCGACCAGCTGTATCAGCCACTGTCTGTATTGCTGGTGGTCGAGCTGCTTTTCGAAGGCCCGGTTCGTTGCCTTTAGGCGGCGTGTTTGGTGTCTCACGAAATAACGTTGTAGTGGATCAAGAAGTCGGGATTGAAGAGGATCAGTGTGGTTGCAAGGTTGAANNGTAAAAGCTGTGTTCTTTGTTCTGGCTGCTACGTCTCTGTCTGCGGCAGAAAAAGTTAATCTAGAATAGAAGTTCATGTTGAAATGTAGATTATAGTCCGGCCGATCGCACGGGCACATACTCTTGCTAACACGATAGATACACAATAAAGCCCTCTCCATTCAGGCCGATTGCTGTGGCGGGCCCAAACTCCAGTCTCGGCATATAGATCAAAAGTATCATCAGCCACAGAGCATAATCACCAGTGGGGCGAACATGACGTTAATTCCCTATCGCCACCCCCTGATTGGCGTGATTGACGTCATGGTAAAAAGCAAGTTGATCTCAAGGGGCAGATATAAACACTTGACCCCGCAGTCCTCGGCGGCGGACGAAAACATATTTCAACCTTAAACTTCCCGGTCTCGCAGTCACACGTCTGTACTGACCACGGTTTCAACTTGTCTAATCTCCGTCACCTATCTTGCTTCCCGTAGATGCCATGTCGCGTCCCCGTCCTCCACCACCAGTAGTCGAGCGAGATGGTTTCCAGCTTCGCCGAGGGCGCTTCAGCTGCGTAAAAGGAGACGTCGGTCGGGTCAGAGGATCCCGTTTGAAGGAGCTCTTTGACCCCAGTTCTCTGCAACTCGAACAAGATCGGACAAAGGCCGAACGGACGGCCCAACAACTGTTCAACAAGGCGTTTTTCGCCGGACAGCTCTGTCATTACGACATAAAGTGTCCACGGAAACACAAGAATATGAACACGGGACAATTACGCGAGCTGCTCCGAGAGGCGGTATTCAATGGAGAAGTGAGTCGCCTAACAGACAGTATTTCAGACGCAGACTTCAAAAGTTGAACTGACGCTTGTTGTTCGCCTGTAGTGTGACCAGGTGCCAGAGCGGGTGATCAATCTCAAGCAGGCCATGGAGCTCGAAATGGAAGACATGAACCAGCAATGGGCAATCGACGTCCAGGAATGGGAAGCGGCAAAACAAGAGGCTCTCAACAAGAAAAGCCCCGGCGAAAAGGCAAATATGGATATCAACTGGTTCATGGACTACTATTTCCTGACAGACGGAAAACCTGATCGACGCAAGACACCGGAACCCCTGGCACTTTATGGATACAGCGACATAGGCCGGAATATCTGTGCTGTGGTTGACAAAGTTCCCAGCCTGGCATGGGCTAAAGGCGGCACTAAGTTCAAAACCACCATATGCATTGGCTGGGACTACAAGGCGGTACAAACTCTGGCCAGCAAGGTTACCGCTGAAGCATGGGATGCAAAGAGGGAACAGGAACAACTTAACTGGCAAGACGCCATGGAGGATCACCATTGGTATCTTGCTACCCGTACCGGCACCGAACGCCCACAGACGTCGTTTGACTTGGGGCAGTGTCGAGGTTCCTACGCCGTCAAATCCGACACCCTGTCCCGTGCATGGGAAGAGTTCAACGAGGAATGCTTCTCTGCAGCGCCAAGACCACCTTTCACCTTGGACATCCGTGATAGCAAAGTTACTGGCATCTTGCTAGCAGCGGTTAAGTTTGCGACCTTTACAGGGGCCATGATCCTCTCGGATTCCAAAAGGAAGCTGCGTAATTTTCTCCGCGCTCGGCACGAAAGTGATGGATATTCGGATTTCGATTATGATGGGGAAGAGGGTAGTGGATACGAAGAAGACGAGGAAGATGATGAAAGTGACGAAATCGACGACGATGGCGATCACGAGGAAGACGATGATCGTGTCGAAACCGACCACGACGACGACGACGAAGATTGGGAGTCTGTCCCACCACGCAAACGTCAGAAGATTACACAGCCCGCGTCGCGTCGCGTCTTCTTCAGAATACGGGGCTGGGAATCCGGCGAATATTACTCCGACCCTAGCCCTGGTTACCTAGATTTTTCCAACGATGGGTATGCATCATTCTGTGGCCAATGTGATCTCCCCACCGAGTCGAAGGTTGATTTGAAAGGGTACAAGGTGTCTGAGTGGCCGTCGCCGACGAAAAGAGGTGGAGACTTTGAGTGGTCTGTTCCGGGTACCTATGGAGGGCGATATTGAATGAGGGTGGTGTGGCTTGATATTTGTTGGGATCCAAAAATGATGCCGAGAAACCATTAAGCATGTTATTTGCCCGCTTGATCAGGTTCCCGAGCGTAGTGACAGTCATTTATAGGTAGTTGGAGCCAAAACGTTCTCGAAATCAACGCCAATACTATGCTTTAAGCGTCGTCACAACGCTTGGTACAATGCATCAATGTATTAGTTCGGTTGAGTGTGTAAATAGGGAGACGGACGGGTTCCACGGTAGGTTGGATGAGAACAACCATCACATTTAGAGCCTTGGCGATAAACAACGAGGACTACGGATGAGTATCTAAAAGAGCTGCTTGGGAAGGCCTAGGCGCTTAAGAAGCAGGATCCTACTCGAGTTGGGAGTGCGAGAGCGTGTTCCATTCATAGAAGCGCGTCTACGTCTCCCGCGACAACGTACATACCCTTAGGGGGACCAATAGTGATCGAAGAGGGGTCAGAGAACACGGGTGCATGGTAACAAACAATGATGAGTGTTCCATTTCGGAAAGGGCTTCAGCCGCGCACCATCAACATGAAACTATCATGACACAAACCTCTAACTCGCCTTCACAAGTACAAATCTCACTTCTCAACAAGAAGCGAGCGAAGAAACGACCTCAACACCCCCAAGATCTCCCGACCGACTACCGTTGATGGTCCAACACTTTCGGCTCAACAAGGCATTGCTGAACGATTGGAAAATAATCCTAAAGCTGGGATAAGAAGGTACCTTAAAACTGATACTGGCTTAGAGCCGAGACCAGTTGAAATGATTTCCAAAGCTAGACATTAAGTCATGGGAGATGATCGCCTTTGTCCCTTTGTGTTAGTGTGGTCGTGAGCGGTGATGTTTATAAGCAACGATTAAAGGTGAAGAGCCCCAACCTGGTCTTTGTTATAGCAATACTTGAGCATGAAACAATGACTCGACCGGTCGCAGACGTCTCTAATAGTCTGTGCATATCGGTGGCGTTGATCGGCACGGGACGCGTAAGCCGGGATTGACGTTGCTCTTAGGTACTTCTGATGATGCTCTTGTCCCGGTCTCTGAGACTTCAGCCTCAATAAGACAAACTTGGGCTTGTGGAGCACAGTAAGTATTGCTTTTCTTAGCCGAGAAATAAGATTGGAGCAGACTTATTACAAAATTCGTGTCGGTGCTGGCTAGCTTACGGACAACAGAGAAGTGCAGGCGAGAACTCGCTTCTGAGTCGGATTACCCAACCAGAGAGACACTTGTGCACCCATCCAGCCCCCTGTCCCATGCGTTTGAATCCAACGCAATTTGCAGTTGAGGGAACTTCAATGCTAGATGCATCGGCGCGGAAAGCCGAGATACTCGCCCAGGCCGTGTCATCCTTTCACGAGAAGTGCACTGAAATAACGAGAGTCGGGGCTTGGTAGTCCAACATTCTGCGCCGAAACCACGGTGGGTGTTCAGTGGGAGCACGAGAATCAACCAATGAGACGGGAGCAATGAGCACTTTCCACAGCATTAAAAGCCGCTCATTGGCTTCCCTGTCATACGCTAGACTCGAGTGGGTGCTTAGCGGGGCTCAAAGATCGGCCAATCAGACCAAAACGATGTAAGCTCCACAATGCTAAATGCTTCTATCTTATTGGCTCTCATGCTAAGACAGCCACAGGTACAGGGTAAATCAGTCTACATAACATTGTCAAGGCAGAAGGATATTAGGTGCTGTTATGTTGAGTTGTTGAGGAGTATGAGAGTGATACGATGTGGATGAATTGGTATGAGCGGCTGCTTGTACAGTTGGATAAGAATGTAGATGAGTAGGTAGATGGCCAAGTGGATGGATAGCTTCATGAGGACCTAGCTACATGAGTCGCTCGATGAGGAGTCTTATAGACTCAGCTACCTAAGCAGGCTCTTACCAAGCACAGTATTTTATCCTCGGACTAGTGTCCTCCAAGCCCTATCCATACATGTGCGAGCGCTTTGCCATGTGATATATGCGCGACACTGTTCATGACTTGGCAGAAGACTATAATAGAGGCAAATGTCTGTCTAATGAGGGCCTGAAACACGGCTGAAGTAAAGGACGCATGTCCTTTCCGTGGTTTGTTGAACTACTTGTTGTAGGTGCTTTAGATCAGCTTGATGCAGTCCGTGAGTTCTTCGCTGCTAGCGGCCGCGTCTTGAGAGAGCCACATGAGAATGCGCCTAATGTTTATCCTCGAGCCATTGAGTAGTACCGCGGGCGAGATGGCCAAAAATGTTGCCAACCTTTAAACGCTGACTGTTTCTCCTTGATCGGGAGTTTGGGGTGAATGCACCGAGCCATCTCGTGTGACCGTGAGGGTAGATAAGCCCATGATCATCGAGTACGAAACTTTGCAAAACACACGAACCGCCGCAGGCAGCGCCGCGTTGGAAAAACGGCAAACCAATTGATATTGAGAGTGACACAGACGCCATCGTCAAAGAGAGGTGTCTTTTCTTGCGAGACGGTGCTATGGAGATGGTTGTAAGATGGCAGTTTAGAAAGGCATTGCGTCGGGATTAAGCCAGGGCCAGCGCCAAGTTGCACAACAGAGCAATGCATCGAGTATCAGTCACAAGACTATAAAGACTGTCTGTTTGCTTGGCAATATTCTGCGTGGTAGTCGATACAACCATCGGGAGTTCCAAGTTTCTAGACAAGATATTTTGAATTATGCATAAAGCTAATATATACAGAATGATACTTCAGTAATAGATTTCGAGTCCCCGACGAGATCCTTGTCTATTACAACCAACATCTCCATGTATGCTCCCTTGCATCAATTACCTCCTCTCCCCCACTGCTATCGCCATTGATGCATGCATCTCAGACGATGGCGAATGTTGTTATGCGTCTAGCACGACTTGACGGAAGTGTACTTGCAAGCGGCGCTGACACCGGACCGCAGCTTCTTGGGCTCGTTGCCAGGGGTAGTGCCCTGGAACTCGGTGCAGATCTCCTTGACTGAGGTAGCGCAAGTGCCAGAGATGGTGGCCTTGTCACCCTTGTTGGAGTTGATGCCAGTAAGAAGCTTGCCGTTGTAGGCCTTGACGTTCTTAACAACGACGTTGCGAGTACCCATCTTCTTGCAGTTGCCGCAAGAGCGATAGAGCTTTCCAAAGTCAACGACAGTAAAACCGTCGATGGTGACAGTTCCGAGGCCGTTGTGCTGGACAACCTTGTCCTCAGCGCCGGTAGCACCGCCTCCCTTAACAAGGGCGTTGCCGTCACCCTTGAGAGTAAGGGCATCCTCGCAAACCTTCTTCCACCAAACATTCTCGATAGTGCAAGAGCCCTTGCAGTGAACGCCCTCAATCTGATCTGTGCCAATAATGACGTTCTTCAGGGTCGCGCCGTTTTCAAGGATGAAAACAGCATCCTTGTCACCGCCCTCCTTTTGGCCAGTGCACTTGACGCCACGGCCGTAGGTCTTCATCTTGCCGTCAAAGGTGCCCTTGATGGTTTGGGCCGACTTATAGGTGACGGAGCCCTTGGAGGCAGGGATGGGGAATGAGGCGCGCTTCTCGAGGGCTCCCATGGTGTTAGGGGTGACGTTGCCCTGAGGAGTGGCAATGGTGGCGGAGGCAAAGAGCCCGGCGATGATCATGGAGAACTTCATTTTGACGGTGTGGTGGTAAAAATTTGGTGGGCAAAGTGGAAGTGCTGAGTGATGAAGTTGTTGAAGTTAACTGTGAATCAGTGAATGAATGATTGTTTAACCACCAGGGTCAACGAGTGTAAGAAAACGAAACGTTTTAAAAGAGAGAAAAAGATGGCAATGATGAATGAGTGAGGAGATATCCTTTCGAGAAGAGGGCGAACTTGTGCTGTTATATACAAAAGTTCTTTTGCTGAGCCTTGATCACAACTCATCTGTCTCCTTTCCACCCTGGCTTTACAATACGAGCTTTTTGGCCTCGGTTCACGGCTGCGAGTTTCAGATCAAGCTCGTTGCCGCCTGGCGGAGTATTTTGCCATTGGCGGAAGTTTTGAGACAGAGTGAGGGTCTCCCCATCGACTATTCTAGAGCCTGTCATTATGGGGCCAGTGCTTCGGATTGAGCCGCAGAGATTGACCAGGGATAGGTCACCGACCTGCAACCTTGACATTTCACCGATTGGTTCAGCCGGACTGCTTAATTATTCTCGGAGTCCTTAAAATGGTACCATTGCTACATTTGTCTCATATTACGGTCAGGAATACTACTCTTAGAGACAAGGAACGACTCCTTTCCAGGTCAGAGAGATAAGAGCAGTCGGCCCGGAACATCGCAAGGCGTAGTGCTGATGGTTAGCGCCCCATTCACGGAAATGAGATGGGTTCGCCCCCATCCACCCAAAACCCCTAGACCCCCTGGTCATTTTGTTAAAAAGAAGCTTCATTCAGTTTGACTTGGTGGATAATGTGGCGCTTCGGTTTTCAAGTGCCCAAGTCCGAAGCAAGCTAGTGACATGCTCGCATGAAATGACAAGTCCAAGAGTGAGCGTCGAGGACAAGGATTTGCCCATGTCATGGAAATACGGTAAAAGAACGCGCTCGACTCGGAACTCTCGGCCACCTCGCGCTGATGCTCCAGATGCACTGTTTGCTTACCAAATCTGACCATTTCCCCATCAATCCTGCTGTTTCACCGTAGACAACCTTTGAACCCTATTGGATACCGCACCAAACGCCGTTACCGTCTTAACAGTAAGAGCTCGCCCTGCGTGCTAACTAGTAGCAGTCTCGCACGATTGCAAGCTGCTGTTAAAAGCAAAAATCGAGTTGGCCTCCAGACGCCTATGAAGCCATATATCTCAGCAGCTGCGTCGGGAACATGTTCCAGGCATGGGCATGAAGCCTTCGGCGGCTTCTAACTCTCCTCTTTTCGACGTTAATCGATTCGCTATCCCTTAACCCAGAATAAGAGGTAATATAGTCGTCAAACGGGGCAACTAACGTCGCCTCGCGGACCTAACTCCTACGATTGACTTCTTGACTCAGAGCATGCCAAACCCTCATAGCCTCTTATCTTTCTGTACTTGAGGCATAAAAACTAGTTATTTCATCCCAACTCCTCTAGTGTCGACCCGGTCTTAGCCCTCAAACGCATATTCCGCCTATCAACGTCCTGGATCTATGAGATTTTGTTGTCGCTGGCGTAATGAAGCCTCACACGCGTCACATGTAGTCCTCCACCATGTACCTTTTAGCAATTTTCCCTCCCCACCACAAGTCTCACAGGTACGCTCACTTTCCTCTCCAGCCTTTGCAATCAATTGGTGGATCTCGTCCGTATACCTGAACATGTAGAAGCGCAGGACTCCAAATTTCTCCTTCGCCTGAAATACGGTGTAGACTTTTGGATCCATTTCCTCATTCTGGGATATAATGTTCGCAATGTCGGCGGAGAGGCGATGTATTATATCGTACCAGCCGTCGAGACATTCAATTTGCTTGTATTGCAGTGTTTCGTAGAGGTCTGGGAATTTGGCGAACAGCTTTGTTTCGAGTTCGTCGCGCATTTTGGGTGGTAGATTTTTGGGTATGAGCTGATGCTGCCTAAACTGTGAGATGTCGTGATGTTTTAGCTGAAGGCTAGAGTCTGACCGGGGCTTTTATAGACAGTAGGGTAAGCACTAGACCGAAAAGGGTTTTGATGATCGTTGGGTGCCTTACTGTCTGCCTGTTGCCTACAGTGCATCTCCCGGACTACAATGCAGTTGTTGTGTTCATTTTGACGTCGGCCGAGAAGTATGGTGGCGCATAACAATAGCCAGCCATACCAGGATCATTAGATTTCCACTGTATCCCATATTAAGGCTCCCTGGCACGTCACGGGCCGCAACCTTGTCAGCAATCTTGGCTGGCCGTTTGGAACAATGGCCTATAGGTCCAAAAATACACGACTCTGATCTTACCACGACTTTAGGTCTTAAATGACTACTGTTAGGTTAAGGCTTAAAGGTATTATTATAAAAGAAGCTTGAGTCTTAGTTACTATATAGTATTAATCCTTTATGAAATACGCCTGACCTTAGCCCTATTATGGTCTAAGGATTTATCCATTATTCCCGTGTTTTCTTGGACCCGCGAGAATGGTTATCTTTCCACCCCATGGCCGATCGACTTGTTCGCAATACACCAAGCATTTGTAGCCACCGGGTCTGAGCTTTCCGTGGGGGCTTTTGGCGTCGACGTCGTCACCTGGGCGCTTTCCCAGGCACTTTCCCAGCCACATGGCGCCATAATCCTTGTTGCTTGTCGGGTAGGTCTTCAATCCTTGATCAACAACATTAGTAAATTCACTTGTAGTAGATAGTTTCATGATGCCACCGAGTTATCTTTGCTAGCAGTACATTAACGTCCTTATTGAGTCGGAAATATCCCGATCGAGTAAGTGGTATCAAGGGAGTCAAATCCTAGAGAAAATTCAGGCGCAGCAGCCAAAGCCTCGGAAAGCCGCCAATCGAAAGGTAGCGTGACGCTTTAGTAATCCAATTTAATTCGACACAATCCTTGAGAAATCATGCGCTTCTTCTTTTCAAAAATCTCGAGTTTTGACGCAACATTCCCATTTGCTCTACTACGGATATCGAAAGAATCCCAAGATGGCACCACCGAGGAGAAGCGCCCGAATTCGAAACATTAGGACCGAAGGGAGCTCAGAACCTCTCGACCCTGCACCTGCCGAGCCACGAACTAGCAGCAGCATAGACCACCATGACACACAACCCAAACCACCAGCCCCAGATGACGCCCTATCAGTCCTGCCCGCTGAAATTCTAAAGACAATTCTAGACAACGTTAATCGCCAAAGCTCATCAAACATAGTCATTTGTGCTCACCAAGTTATTAGATCCTAGACGCACCTGCCATAGTCAAACTAGCTTGCACGTCCAAGAGGTACTACTCAATTACCATGCCAGTTCTCCATAAGCGCATTGCGATGAAGGTCAACTTCTCGGAACATATGCCCTACCTCATCCGCCGTCTTGAGCCACTCCTTAGTATAACCCAAAAGAAGCAGCTCAAAAAGAAAGGCAAGTACGGCGGCCAGCAACCTAGATTCTCGAAACTCTTGGACCCAGACGTTGTGCCGGCCTGCGCCAGTTACGTACGCGAGATTATCATTGGCAACGTCAGTCCGGGTTGGAAGCACAAAAACATTGTTCTCAACTACTGGGAACAGGTATTGATGAATGTGGATAACCTGGAAGTCTTCTCTACAACAGAGCTTACCAAGTCGGTCATCCATACTGATGCATAGAGGGCTAGACTGACGCTATCGTAGATTAATGGCAGAGAGAATTGCCCTGAAAAAGAACCTCAAATCATTACAGCTAAAACCGGACACAGACTGGGAATCGGAAATCACGGTCCCTCTTGCCGAACTCAGTGACCTTGAGCATCTGAGCGTTCAAGACAGGAATTGCGATGGGACGGTCACCAACGATGAGAACGTTCTCCAATCTATACTTCTCAACTCATTATCAACCCTTCAGAGCCTAGACATCCGCACCGGGCGATATTTCTCCGACTTCATGGCCGATTGGGAAGACCAGATGAAGGCTCGAAATCCAGATGCCATGAAGCAAGCACATGATTTTAGTGCGTTAAAATCGCTCACGCTATGGGGCATCCAGTTTCATGGGAGCCTTTCGGAGCGTGTGATGCCAAATCTCACTAGGGCCATCGACTTTCTCAAACTTACTGAGCTCAATCTGTCGCACCTGACAGAGGGAAAGCTGGCCTTCTTTAAATATCTTGAAGACTTATTTGGCTCCGCCGACAAGACAGATATACATCTGCGAAAGCTATCTTTACAGATGTATGACGATGAATCCGAACAGGATTATCAACTGACCGAACTCCAGTTGGAGGGTGTTTACCGCTTCATTTGCTCCTTTGAAACATTGACCAGCTTGGAATTTTTCAATTACAACCGGCATACCAGTGTGGTGGAGACAAATTTTGGGTTGTCTGAAAGAATACAGCAGGCCATTCTCAAGCACAAAGACTTGGAGCTGTTGCGGTTCAACTATAGCGGATCTGGCGGTTACAACTCCCGAATTCCAGATGTACCTGCTGAGACGGTAGCAATTCTCACCAAGAACCTGCCTCGACTGCGAGAATTTGAGTTTCCACCTCAAGGGACTGACTTGGTGAGTGACTACTCGTGCTTTTCTTCTTTATATCTAGATATTTACTGAGATCTATCAGGATGCGATGTCCCGAGCTCTTTCGCATGCCAAGAATCTGATGACCTTAACCTGTGATCCTGATACTAAAATCAACGATTGGTCCGAGTGGGATCCGCCCTTAACCTTCGTGAAGACCATATTGGAGGGGCTTCTAGATTACGCTGACAACGCTGGTGACTTTGTTTGGGAGGGCCACTATAAGCTGAAGCGAATGACGGTCGGCTGGCGTTGCTGGCTCGGCATCGGGTCGGACTTGAAACCCAGGAAGGATGTGACTAACCTGGTGACGATTAGTAAAGGAGACCGCATGGTGATGCATCAGAGTTTGCCTATTGGGCCGTTCATGGCTTTCCATCCATACAAAGCCAGCTCTAAGTGGGCGGATAGGGTCAATGGATCTATGTGTTAGTCAGAGGCGGTACAGTCGACTTGCCAGGAAGAAAGAAGATGTCATTGCTCGAAATAACAATAAACCCTTAAACAGAACCGCAATATGCCCAAAGGTCGAGCCCTTATAGAGAGGTGTGCATCAGAGATGAAATTACTACAATATGAGGGGATGCTAAGATTAATGAGGGTTTTGAAACATTTCTACCGATACTAGCGCTTAATTATTCTAATCTTAGGGTCGCTATCGCCGAGATTGTT
>JAAGWO010000284.1:0-34489 GCA_013266205.1 Fusarium decemcellulare
CAAAAGGACTGGCTCAGGGGCCTTTTATGGGGCACTAGCGTTGTACGAGTTTATTGAGTGTCTACGGTAGTTGATGGCTAATGAAGATAATCTCATCACAGAGCATGACTGACAACTAGGGTAAATCGGAAGGGGAGATACTGCTCCCATAATCCGATGAGGATTCTACAATGTGAACTCGTCATATTCGAGCCAAAAACTATAAGTTAGGGGTGAGCGCAGGTTCATGACCGCAATCTACCATAGTCCACCAGCTTCAGAGTTTGTTCCTTCATCTACTCGTATTCAACAAATGTGTAGCCCTTCACCATCCAACGACCGGCTATATGCCGATGCGCAAGCCTATCTTCTTACCTTCGGATCACTATTCATGCCCGATATTGTCACTAAGACCCAAGGTGTATACTTTTGGACCGCTTCCGGGAAGAAAGTCATGGACTGGACCTCTGGGCAGATGTCTTGCCTAATTGGCCATGGACATCCCGAGATAGTCCAGACTCTGAAGCATCACGCGGAGTCTCTTGATCACT
The DNA here is from genome assembly GCA_013266205.1 of Fusarium decemcellulare. Classification (NCBI taxonomy): domain Eukaryota; kingdom Fungi; phylum Ascomycota; class Sordariomycetes; order Hypocreales; family Nectriaceae; genus Fusarium; species Fusarium decemcellulare. The sequence goes on from JAAGWO010000284.1 coordinate 531, forward strand.
TGTATAGTGGCATGGTTAGCCCACCGGTTATAGAGCTAGGGAAGCGGCTTACCACTGCCTTGCCTGATGGCTTAGACAAGGCTGTATTTCTCAGTACTGGTAGCGAGAGTAACGAGTGTGCCATCAAGCTCGCCAAGACCGTTACTGGAAAGTTTGAGATAGTTGGGCTGGGTGCCAGCTGGCACGGCATGACCTCCGGCGCCAACGGGGCCCAGTACCATGCTGGTCGTAAGGGATATGGCCCACTGGTGAGTCCTCCTAGATGATGCATGAGTGGAGGATTAGCTGACAAAATACATTGGCAGATGCCGGGAATGCACATGCTTCCCTCTCCCGACGCCTACCGATCCATCTTTCGACGACCCGACGGTTCCTATGACTGGGAGACCGAACTCAACTACGGCTGGTCACTAGTTGACAAGGGATCATGCGGCTCACTCGCTGCTGTAATTATGGAGCCTATTCTGTCTTCGGGTGGAATCATTGCCGTGCCCGATGGATATATGTCGGCAATGAAGAAGCACTGTGAGAAACGGGGGATGCTACTCATCGTTGACGAAGCGCAGACCGCTATGGGGCGGAGCGGCCATCTTTTCGCGATTGAGCATGAAGGTATCGTGCCTGACATTTTGACGCTCAGCAAGACCTTGGGAAATGGCCTCCCATTAAGTGCTGTTGTTACGAGCAACTCGATAGCGAAGCAGGCGGAGGAACGGAACTTTTTGTTTTACACGACACATGCAAACGATCCACTTCCCGCATCAGTTGGGCTGAAAGTTCTCGAGATCGTTCAACGAGACAACTTGGTGGAGGAGGCTAGAAAGAAGGGCGCTCGTCTGCATGCAGCGCTGTGGGAGCTGTACCATAAATACGCTTGCATAGGCGATATCCGTGGCCGAGGGCTGATGGCTGGAGTTGAGATTGTTTCCGACCGAGAGACAAAGGCTCCTGATATTGATCTGGGTAGGAGGTTATCAAGCCGCATGATGGAGCTTGGTCTTTCGGCGACGATTTCTGCAAGGACGACTTTCTCGGGCTGCATTCGTATCGCGCCACCAGTCACCATTTCGGAAGAGGAGCTTCAGGAAGGGCTGGAAATTTTTGAAGAAGCTCTGAGAACCACTGACGGTTCCCAGTCCGTTAGTTGATGCGGAATGTTAGTCATGGTGTGAGCGATGAGCCTTACTCAACAGAGATCTTGAATATGGTTTGCAAGAGCCATTGTCAGATAGCGTGTTGGGTACATGATACAACCAGTCAATTACCAGTATGAAGTTGTCGTCAGACATTGCATTACCGGGGCTAAAGCGAGGTGCTCCGGAAATAAATACCCAGTGATTCCGCCAAGTGCTTAGCAACTTCAAGTTTTCAGCTTCTCGTCTGAGGGGAACATCAAGCCAAGTACGCCTGCGGAGCAACTAGAGCATCGACCATCCAGAATGGAGAAGAAAAAGCGGATCACGCGAAGTAGAACATTCACAGTAGGCGGCTAGTTTCTTCCCTAAAGAATCGATCTGATACGTGAGTAGGGCTGCTGGCGCTGCAGAGAAAGGCGCGTGAAGGTAGGCTTCGGCGCAGCTCAAATCTGGAAGCACAAAATTTTATGACTTTACAATATCTAACATTACTAGTGCGATGAAGCCGCCAATGGCTGCTCTCAATGTTCAAGATACGGGGTCGTCTGCCCAGGATATCGACAAAAGTTCGCGTGGGTTTCATACGAAAGAGGGAAATTGGCATATGTGCCCAATAAGCGGCGAGCATTCAATGTTGGTGAGTCACCTCTTCTGGCTCATGCTACAAGGCACTGCCTACTTGTTCTAATCCCTCTGACAACTTAATAGACTTGACTTGGAACATGGATGAACCTGCTTATACCCCCGCACAACTAGATGTCATGATCACTTCACTGGATCTAGACCAGTACGACATCCAAGTCGTAGGCGAGATTGAAGCAGTAGTTGGGCCATACTCAGTCTTCCGCGGTCTCAAAACTCAACGTGAAGGTATAGCTGCGCCTCTCTCCTCGACACCAGACTGGGATTGCAGGCAAAGAAGTTTATTCCACCATTATGTCATCGCTGTTGCGCCACTTATGATGCCCTTTGATGAGTCAAGGAACCCGTGGAACTCGACATATCCTCGGTTGGCCCAAAGTCAAGATGACTTGTGTCATGATTGCCTGCTGCATGGTATCTGGTCCCAGGCCGCCGCGAACTTGGCTCATTTGAACTGTAGACATGAAGAGATGCTGAGATATGCTCACATGTACCGGTCTCAAGCAATAAGGCTTCTTCGACAGAGTATTGATGCCGGCCAGCCTGAATTCGTTGCATTTCTAGCCGCTACGCTTACTCTGATCATGGCCGAGACTTATCTGGGGATGCACCAGACATGGCGAATACACCTCGAAGCCGCTTGGTCATATCTTGTATCCAGCGATTGGCAAGAGACTCAACCGCCGTGGTTGTTGTCTGAGGGTGCTTGGGAAACTGCCCAAAGTCTATGTCTGTTGAAGATCCGTACAGGATGCCTTACGCAGACAGCATTCGGATATCTGAATGACCTGGAGGACAACTTTAAGCGGATGAGAGATTTATCAAGTCAAGCTCTCATCCGATCTGTTATGAAACGCCCTGGGTTTGGATTTACCGCTGGGTTCAACAGTAGCACCGTCGACTGTCTTTTGCGGGTGGACACATATATCAAAAGCCTTTCTCTTGCAGACTTTGGTACGCCTAACGAAGGCCTTGCCATGGGATTTATTCAACAAAACTTTATGGACCTGAAACTCGGCGGCGTGGGTAAAGAAACGCCGCAAAGATGGGCGACCCGCCAGAAACAGGCAGCATCTCATCACTCACGCGTGGTTCTGAATGGGATGTTGGTATACTTATACCGGACTCTCGGAAACCATAGTCCTTCAGAGGTTGCAAGGTATGTATCGGCTGTCTTCGAAGGTGTCGAACATTATCGACAGGCTGGCGGGAGAAACTTGACCGTGTGGCCTGTGTTCCAAGCTGCGGTCGAGGCCTGCACGGAAGCCGATCAAGCTAAAGCCCGCGCCTGGTTGGCAGACTCTCTACGCCTCGGTATCGGAAATAGGTATCATATTGAGAAGATTATTGAGCAAACATGGGAACGTCGTCGTTTGGTGGCCGACACTCTGGGCCTTGAAGTGGGCGATGTGGTGCTTGATTGGAGAGAGATCCAGCGCGAAGCCAATCTTGATGTCTTGCTAGTGTGAGAATAGATTCTACAATTCCAAGCTGGGGTCTTGAAGCCAACCAGAAGGCGAGTGCTCAAGTTTGGGTCAAGCACCCAACAAACATTCTTCTATTTATTTAGTGACACTCTCAGCGAGCTCTATAACGGTTCTTCCTGAGCATTTCTCATAATTGTCTTTACCGGGAACCCTAATACTGTCCCCCATTTGTCTCCCGTAAACTCCATCTATGAGGTACCGCAAACAATGTCGACGGCCTTGTTGGCGCAGTCGTTGCCACCATGCTGCCAGCACTGGCTGTCGTTGTAGTTGACGCTGGTGAAGACAGAGTACAAGCACTGGGCGTAGGACTCCTTCTCGCGGTAGGCAGCGCACTTTGGCTCGCACCGAGCGCAGTATCGCGCATAGCCACCAGCTTCCTCCTCGCAGACTGACAGGTCGGGCTCAGGGGCAGGAGTAGATGTCTAGGGGGTGTCAGCACTATCACATCGCATGATGACAAGAGGAGATTTACATACCTGGGCAAGAGACAGAGCCGGGAGGGCCAGGTAGAGGAGAGAGATGAACTTCATGATGACTGTTTGAGTGTTGAAGAGTTGACTGGAGGTGATGGAAATAAACAGATCTTGAAATGAAGGATTTCATGTTGTTTTATAGCGTTCAGCCCTTTGGTGAAATGACGGTGTGCCTGGGGATGTGCCCAGGGACCCCTGGGTCTTGAAACCCACTAAGCCCAACATTTCCCCTAAGCGTTAATGTCCGAACAGGGGAAACGGAAATTAGCCCAATCCTTCGATCCTTTGGCGCCAAAATTCACGGGAGCTCGGCGCCGAATCTTTATGCCTTCGTTAACTATTTCACGTGCCAGCCTTCACAGATACGAGTATTACGTTACTGTTACCTAGTGGCAATTCTCACCTTCCTAAGCACGTTAAACACAACAGTCAGTGATCTAGTCATTCTTCACGTGAAATATTGACCGAGGATTTAAGTAACAGATTCATTAAAGTAGGGACATAAATGAGGTCGATAGTAAGGGTTCAACTGCATTTGTCAAATGTACCAATAAGAGTTAAGCGAAGCTGACTGCGCCGCCCGACGAGCCGTAGCGAGGCCAATCCCCGTTCTTCGTCCGATTCCCCCAGAGTGTAGCGGTCTGACCCTGGTAATAATGCAAATCCTAGTTGACAGAAGTCCAGTCTTTCTCGATGCTACACATTGTCCATGTCTATATCCGAACGAGATATCTGTAGATGTGGTTGCAATTGCAGTTGCTTGGCTAAGGCCAAGGGAGAATGTGGAGTTGGACTGTTTGGGGAGAAGTAACTCTGCTTGTAAACTTGGTGGGGCGCTCTCGCTTCTCTTTCATCTGACATCTGAACCCAGCAGTTAATTGAGTAAAAATGCCTGGTTTAGCTTATCCTCATCATCTTTATCCAATCCTGAGATCTTGACATCCTTCAACCTGGGAAACTTCTCCCTCGCCAGGCGTGCAAGTTGCAAGATGTCCTGGTGAATATGCTCGTGGGGTCGAGCAAGGGAAAAGCTCTGAATCGAAGTCGGAAGAAAATCTACCAAGTGGTTTCCATTCGTCGTAGTCTCGTCCTCCGTCTCAATGTAGACACTCGTCGTCTCTAGCTTGAGGATCTCAAGAACTTGCATCGGCTGTAGACTCTGCATTTGATCCTCATCCCCCGGCCACATGGCGTCGCTGAGGTCTATTTCCACGTGTTTCAAGGTGTCCTTTCTTTCAAGGAGTGCTTCCGAGATCTCGAATGGTGTAGCCTCGCCGGCCAGTGACACTATCGGCCCTCCGGATTCGTAGCGGAACACTTCAAGAAAAGGAAAGCTGCGCATGATGGACTTGAGATCGTCACCTTCCACGCAGCTAAAGTCCAGATGCAGTTCTCTGATGCCCTCGTGACGGGGAACTCCTGAGGTGCCGCTGACCATTTTGCATTTGAGCACGCGAAGGTTTGGTGCCGCCGCATAGATTCCGTTGATGTTGCTCAGCTCGATGCCTAGCTCTGTATCTCCGTGGTGATAAATGATCTCAGTGAGGAAAGGTAAAGATTCAGGCGCATAGAAACCATATGCTCCATCGTAATAGGTAGTAAGCATAAGGCGTTCGATCCTGGGAACAAGCAATAGAGCTAGAGTGGCCAAGCGCCCCTCCTGGTCGAGGTCGAAGACTGTGCTTCCTGTGAAATCATCAGATAGCGCCCAATCTGGTGCACCTGGTCGAGGATTTCCGGCTGCGTCGTAGAACAGTTTATCTGAAAGCTGCTTGGCAATCTCATGGTCTTGGGTTGTAATTTCTAGATCGTTCATTAGACCCCAGTCCCCCAGGGCTATGAATCTGGCGTGCTTTGCTAGATCCTCTCGACGGGAAAGAGTGCGGAATAGATAAGGAAATCTCTTGTACGAGACAAGAGAACTATACAAGATGGGCTGAGCCTTCTGTTGGAGCAGTTTGCATGTTCGTGACAGAGCTGCGAGTGAAGCGTTGATGGTGTCCACAGCCCTTACACCCTGGTGATCGCTCCATGAACTGCGAAAGTCCAGGTCCAACCGACGGCTGGACAGAGCAACGTGACTGCATATCAAGTCCAAGATTTCAGGTGGTAGAGTGGTGAGGGTGAGCATGGCTCTAGTGAGATGATCGGGGCCTATGGCGATCGTGGCTGTGCGCAGATGACTGATTCTCGGGCTGCAATAGAAAGTCGGTCCAAAGCATGCTCCTCATCAAATGCCGTGAAGCTAACGTGATGGTGTCGAGGGGAAGCGTGGCTTTGATGGCCAATTTGTAGCGGCCGTGACGGGGGCACTTCAGGCCGAGCCAGAGATGGAAATCACCGCAGCCAATAAGATCAAAGTGTGGCGCTTCTAGTTCGCTTCCGGCATAACATGGTCCCGATTTGGAGCTCGGGCGCTCGCGTGGCTCTCGGGCGATTCTCGTGCTTCTGTCGTTTCGTGAGCCAATCAAGTTGCGACATGGATACCGTCGGCCGAACCTCGTTCCCGGTGGCTGACGGCAGTCATCATCTTGAAGGCAAGGCCAAGACTATATATGAGATGATCTCTTCTGCATGTTGTTCAAGATGCTCATCACAAACAGTCAGACAGAAACAATACACTGCAAGAACATCATTGCTCTTCTTCATCTCTCAACGCCAACTCTTACACCCACATCTCCACCAATCAAATCATCATGACTCTCACCTTTATCGAAACAGACGGCGGCAAACTTGCTGTCGACATCGCCGGCGAAGGACCTCTCATCATCTGCTCACCAGGCATGGGAGATTTCCGCGATGCATATGAGCCTCTGGCCATCGCCCTCCGAAACTCTGGGTTCCGAGTAGCCATGGTCGACCTTCGAGGACACGGTGATAGCTCTACAACCTTTAACCGCTACGGAGACGAGGCTTCTGCCGATGATCTGTTGACCTTGATCGACCATTTTGGAGGCGGTCCGGCCGTCCTCATGGGTGCTTCATTATCGGGAGCAGCCGCTACCATCGCAACTGGAAGCCGGCCTGATAAAGTGGCAGGCCTCGTCCTCATTGGCGCATTCCTCCGCAATGGCGTTAGCAAATTCGTGGCGTCACTATTTCGACTCTCAATGCGTCAACCTCTAGGTCCTATCATCTGGCGCTCGTACGCAGCAAAGATGTGGCCGGGTCTGGGTGACGGGGCAAAGGAACGTGCGGATCGCTCGGTCGAGATGCTCAAGCGCCCTGGTCACTGGAAGGCATTTCATGCCACCCTCTCCACTGACCATGCTGTCGTCGCGCCGTACCTCAGCAAGGTCAAGTGTCCTGTCCTTGTCGTTATTGGCGATGCCGATCCAGACTGGAGTGATCCACTCGCTGAAGCAGAATGGATTGCTTCCAACTTTAGGGATGTCCAAACTGTCCCCATCAACGGCGCTGGGCACGCACCCATGCTTGAGAAGCCGGATGTCGTTACGCCGGCCATCTCTCAATTCTTGGACAGGATTCAAGCAAGTGGCGGTTTTAACCTCTCTAATGTCTGCCCTTGAAGATGTAAGAGGGACAAGGCTATGTGTCTTGCACATAGCATTGGGTTGTGTCCCAACAATCTGCTGGAAGATGCCTGTCGTTTTCTCTTTCCTTTGTTTTCATATTTGGGCTGGAATCAATTTCAAGCATGGGCTATGTTACAATTGTTGAACTTTCGCTGCTGAGAGAGCGCGACTGCGGTTTTGAGTTATAGAAATGGCTGGTTCACTCTTTGTAAATTGCTGAGCTAAGGCTGCTGGAAGGACGGAAGGATAGATAGAGACTTCTCACGCTTCATAACGTAACGATAATTGCAAATGATTTGTTTTGTTCAACTATTCAGGTTGTACCGGAGTCTCGCACTCGCTACAAACAATTATTCCACGGGCCTGATACCTCAAAAACTCGATGATCATCTCTGTTCGGTTGCTGATATGAAATGCCAGATTGTAGAAGCAATTACTGCACATGATCCCGCTTGATAAAGAAATGCCTACGGTGATGCTCCTCGCTTACTACTCCCGAGGATAGGCAGCACATGTTCCCAAAGGAGTGAGATGTAGCGCAACAGTCAACGGAGAAGCCGACCGACGCCTGTCGATCCTGTCTACTTCGGCCGCCGAGAATCTGACATGCAGAAAGCTGTGCAACGCGACGAGGCTTATACCGCAACGTCATTTTGACAGCCTCCATAAGATCAAAATTACCCAAAAAGGGTCCTCCACAAACTTGCAACTTTTTCTGAATTTTGAGTAGGTGCGCCAAGGCTCCAGCAACATGGTAGGAGTACCAAGAAGCAGTCGATGCCAGGCTTGCAGAGATGGCAAGACCAAGGTAATGTTCCCGACACCCTAGTAAGCTCAAAGATTGACAAACGTAGTGTGATGAAGCGTGGCCTACATGTGGGCGCTGTCGCGCGACTGGAAGAAAATGCTCCGGTCCCTTGAAACCTCTCAAGTTTATTGTCAACGGCAATCACAAAAGGGGTGCATTAGATGATTCGGAATCCAGCACCGCGCTGACGCAGTGCAATCATTCGTCAGAACTCATTCGAGTCAGGCACCGCGCCGTCGAGAATGGGTCGGCCTATTCCAGGCTCAAAATGCTTCCTCGGTCAAACGCGAGCTTGGCGTCGCCGCCTTCCACACCAGCTGAACGTCTGTCTAGTCGGCTTATCTCCTGTATCGAGTCCAGTTCGGATACAGAATACGACATTGGTGTCGTCTTGCTTAACCTCCCAGAGCTTCCCCAGCTTGTCGCTACTCAGAATGTTGCCCTATGCAATGCCGTCCACCTGTACTTGTCTGCATGGACCAAAGTACGCCAAGGGTATACTCAGAAAGATGCATTGAACTTGAACCAGTACAACAAGGCTATCAGAAGTCTACGCCGAATGATCAGCCACCCCGAACACCATTCCGAAAGCCAGACGCTGGTGGCGGCAGTTGTGTTGACCAAGTTTGAGGTGAGCTCAGCTCCCTGCCCTGGCAAGAATGTGAGAAAGCTCATCTAGACGACAGATAACTTTTGAAGCGAGTGAAGGTGCGGAACAGCTCCCTCATGTTCAGGGTGTTTATCGCCTGCTGGAGCAGGGTGGGCCTCCCAAACTCGATGACGAGATGCGCATCAATCTCGCCTTCCAGACGCTGGCTTTTTCTGTAAGAGTGCCGAGATGATGAAATGTATGAAATGGCTCGGCGCTGACAAATTTCTAGTTTCGCTGGTTTATTGACGAGGGAATAGACCCCTTCTTCACGCAGCCAGAGTGGCTGAGTGCCATGGAGCGCTTTGTTAAAACCACGAAGCTCTTACCGCCCATTTCTAAGGCTGTGTATAGGCTTTGGCTAGACCTTGTCCAAGTACCTGGAATCATCAGAAAGACCCGCAGGCTCGCACGTACCGCCGATGGACATCGTGCAGCAGCGGCTATAGACATACTTCAAAGCCTACAGTGTATCTCCGAAAGCCTTGACAACAAGGCGCACCACGTCTTTGAGAGCCTATTCCTACAGGACAAAGTTTGCGAAGTGGCCGATGATCAATCCCCGTTGGGCTCTAGCTATCAGTTCAAGGAGAAAGGATTCTTCACAGCGGGCTTCATCAATTTGTATGCCATGATTAGGATCATGGTCCTGCGAATACGTCAGTACACGCTCGAGCTGGTCGATGAATACGATGCAGCTCTAGATGGGCAGTGTCTAGAATGGAGTCGCGTCATCTGGCGTTGCATCCCTTTTGGAATAACGCAGAAGGCGCTTCTGGCATCAAAATATCTGGGCGGCACCGTGTTTTCCTTCGAGGCTGGTGGTCCCTTGGAACGGGAATATGTACTGCAGGGGTTGGCAGAGATGAACAACGCCAAGGAGAAACCCAGCCTCAAGTTGCATGAAGAGGCCATCTCGAACGCAGCTCGGGTGTTGCTAGGTAGAGAGGCCCCGACATGGTAGTAGTAAATGCAAGTTGATGTCATATACACACTTTTGATTACTTTAATTTGTGCTAGTGCCTGTGTTCTCCAGCTTCGACGTGCATTGCCGCAAGACCGCCTATACTACCTATGGAGGTCTGGCCCTTGAAGCTGACTTTGATTCACTTCACTCGGGCGGGAGACGAACGGGAGGCTGCTCCACGCCAACCCCACATCCATGTCACTGCCTGCCTTGGTATTTATTTCCTTTTCGGGGACTACGATGCGTGCAGGGGTAGCTTGTCTTACTCAGTCAAATCGGCATTTGAATGTCGATCACTCCTCAGCCCTGTGCTGCGGCCAAGCGTATTGGCGCAATCTTGACAAGATTGAGTAAATATCTCTAGACGGGGCGGTAAGTCGTTATTTCCGGACATCGTATCCAGGCCCGGCACCATGGCTTGGAAGGATTATTCGGTTGAACCCTCGTCGCAATCTCGTAGCATACATACAAGAAAGGAAGAAAGTGAAGACAGTATAGATGCTCTTAGACACAGAGAAAGAACTCCATCTTCAAGTGATTCAAGTTTAGGATAGAACTGTTGGTTCCAGTATTAAACATGCTCCCCCATCCCGAACAAAGGCCCATCAACATTCGACAACAAACTCGACACATTCAACCATTAGGCACTCACAACTATGCCCGTCTCACGCACCCTCATTTACACAGCTTTGGCTGTCTTTGTGAAAATCGCCTTGTCAACGGGCTCACCAACGCCGGGCAACTTCAGCTTAGCCTCCATCGAATGGACCAAGTGTGACATGCCGGTCTCACAGATCCCACTGGGGACCCCTGTTCCAGACTCGGTCGATTGTGGACGCCTGACTGTTCCGCTAGACCATTACAACCCTTCTTACGGCAATATTGAACTGGGCATGATGCGCCTCAAGGCCAAGAATCCCGACTGCAAACAGAACCTCTTCTATAACTCGAGCGGACCGGGCATGCCTTCGAGCATTTTGGTCGGCAAACAAGCCCTCTGGGAAGCCGGCAAGCTTGAAGGGACACGCCCGCCTGGTTTCAGCGCCGATCTGCGGGCTTCGTTCAACATTATCGGCCTTGACCTCCGTGGCGAGGGTCTCAGCTCGCCCATCTCGTGCGACAAGGATATTTTCAACGATGTTGTGAGCAATATTGCTTTGGATGACGCCGGTTTCGACAAGCTCGTCAAACATAACAAAGCTCTTGGCGAGAGCTGCAGCCGCATGACGGGGCCCCTATTTTCCAAAATGGGCACCGACCAGCGTATCCGTGACATCGAGCTTGTCCGACAGGCCTCTGGGTCCCCTGTTCTCAACTGGGTCGGCTGGTCAGGAGGCTCGCAGATTGGAGTCGAGTACGCCGAGTTGTATCCAGACAAGGTCGGGCGCCTGGCTATTGACGGAATCAACACACGTGACTTGAGCGCTGCGACTAGCATCATTTCCGAGGCTGTCTCCTTCGATGGTGAACTGGATTACTTCTTTAACTGGTGCAATTCGACGGCCGAGTGTGCTCTCCATGGACGAGATGTAGCCTCCATCTTTGACGAGCTCGCTGACGCAGCTGAAGAAAAGGGCTTATCAGCGCCTACATGTGTCGGGGATAAAACATGTGGCTCAGACGTTAGAATTGAAGACTTACTTCAGCAGGTTATGGCGTTCTTGGAGGGAGGCCATTCCATGCCCACCCCGCACAGCTACTACACACTGGCTGAGGCATTGGCCGAGGCGCACAGCACTGGTAATGCGACCATGTTTGCACGAAAGGTAGCACAGTCAAACACAGGTATCCAGGAGATCTTTTTCCCACATATCAACGTCCTATGCTCCGATTACACTCGAGACCATCTGCGCTCCGCAGCTGATCTCCGCAGTATCTTCACGCCAGCTCGCGTATTAGCACCACGCTCGCGTGGAATCAACGTCAGTAAGTCATCATATGTCCCTCATTGGCCTTTTTTGCTCGTGGCTAACTTGCTGTTCAGTGCAACACGGTCGAACGTTTTGCCTCGGCTGGCCGTTTAACACGACCGACGTTCCGCACCGACTTAACCCCGAGAGCATGAAGCGTCTCCCACCTGTCTTGATCGTCAACGGGTTGCATGATTCGGCCACCGCCACCAACTGGGCAGCTGAGATGCGCGACGATGTGCCCACTGGGATCAATGTCTGGCGAAGCACCGGAGGTCACACGAGCTACAAGCACATGGGGGACACGTCCAAGGCCATGGATGCCTTTCTCATCAACGGCACCCTTCCGTGGGATGGCACAGTCTATGGATCCTAACAAGGTGTGACTGCGTGTAGTATTATCTGCAGACACGACTAAAGTGTTGTAGAGGTTTGGAATCTCTGAAGTCATCGACCAGATAAGCCATCCCCCTGCGTGTCGTGGAATCTTTTGTTAGTGCCAAGGTTTAGGAGTTAATCCACTCATGATAATATAGTTTCACCTCAGGTAGACTTAGCCAATGTAGCATATTTTATTGAAGAGCCAGTCTTGCCATTCTTAACTTGACTGCCGCCCATTCATGCCACTCTGCCATGTGTCGCAGTATTCTTCAGACCCTCAACATCATCATATATATACTATGTCAACTCAGTAAGTTAGGCAGAGCCTATAGGTATAATCATTCCTATCTCATAGTAATCTATAGGCCTACCTATAGCTAAGGATATTAATACCTTCTAACTAACCAATCTTAAGCATTAGGATAGTGGTATGATGACCTTTAGGCTCTACCTAATTTACTGAGTAGATACGGTAAGACTTACCGCACGTTTTATGTGTGGGCGTTCTTGATTGGGCTATTGCTCAATTCGGGTCCGACTTAGTCAAGGTGATGTGGTGATTCTCAGCGCTTTCAGGTCTCGGCCTACCAGGCCCTATACCAAGATGCTCTGCGACGAGGACGACGATTGGTGGCCGAGCTGAAACATGGAAGCCAACTGCCTGCGGTACGTACGCCCATCAGCAACCTATGGATACTATATCGACAACGGACAATTTAGCAGGGGTACCAGGGGTACCAGGGTGAGCAGCATGATGCGGCGAATCTTAGAGCCGAGAACGTTGATACCAACCGAATGGTCTGGTCTGCTGTCGTGGTCGGTCCAGAGCTCATCTTGGGTGGTGGGAGAGGTCAGGAAAGTGATGACTTGATAGCTGTAGACGCGCAGGGAATACAGGTGATGATGGAACTGAAGATTTCAAAGTCGAGTTAAGCAAGCGACACGACGATTGATCATGTCAGTAATGCTTCAGTGGAAGGTACTATTGACCTGGAGACACAGCGGATTCTGATTCTAACACTGACGAGCAGGAACCCAAGCTGTTACAAGTAGTCTTCAGTAACGAGGAGAATATTTCCCTTCCAAAGTCAGCGGGCACACGCGCTGTCCATTTCTATCCATCTCCCAACGACGTAGTCGAGACGAACAAGGCGGCCACAGTTCAGGCGAAATCATCATCGAAACACAAATGGGGGAAGGATGAAGGAGGAAAGGTCGTCGGAAATATCGTAATTTCACCGGAAGATATCCTCTTCCCCGGGGACCATCCCTACGTTGGTCCTCCGCAAGTGATACAGCAAACCGCCAACGAGTTTGTGTCGTGGAAGCGGCTTCGCGACGACAACAGCGCGGGGACACAGGAAGAGGATGCTGAGGCACGGAGAGGCGGCCAGCTAGAAGCGAGATATAAGAGGTTCGATCGTCAAGAGGATTGTGATAATGTCCCGTACTTGAGATGGTAATGCCTATGGGTCATTATAGCCCTATCCTCATACTTAAGATTAATTCGTCAGAAGCTATTAATATTCTTAGCTATATATAAGCCTATAGGATGCCATAAGATAAGGACAACCAGACCTATAGGCTTTACCTAACTTATCGAGTTGATATGATATACTAGGTAATAGGTGCTATGTACTATTAGTATAGCAATCGTATCATTTATACCCTCGATTAGGTCGATTCGCCCTCGAAGAAATTGTCATAAGTCTTGGTCGATGGGCTCTTTCGCAGCGTCACAATCTAGTAAGAGATATCTGTGCTGAAGCAGCGTTCGAATGGTCTAGGATCGGTCGGTGTTGTGCTGGGGATCAAAGCATCGGCCAGGAATACTCATGAACCAGAACCACAAGTACTACATCGGCGGCAGGCACGGGACAAATCGAAAGGTATTTCTTCGAAACCATATGTTCGTGAAACGCTTCTTGCATCCTACAACTCGGGCTCCAACAGTTGGCCAACCAACTGGCGAGCTACTGAGGTTAGCAACTGGAGCTCAACTTTCGAGGCAAGTGTGAATTTCAGCAGCAACATGAGAAAGAGAGTATCTTACTTGCAGGCGATGAGTCGCCAGCTTCTAAGAGTCTCAAGACGTTACAAAGGCGTCTTTTCCAAGGGAGTACCTGAGTACCTGTTTCGACAAAGTACTTGAAGTTATCGACTCGCTGGTGGGAGACTCACGGCTCCCGTCAATTAACTCCCACACTCGTACCCAAAAGGAAATTCTGAAAATGACGCTTACATTCCTCCACAATATTGTCTCGAACATCGATCTATATGGTAGACTACGCTAGGGGTATGGCCATCAGTGACAAGAACTTCTGGACACGCCACATGTAGTTAGATCAATATCAAAGCCTTTATCTGCTCGCAAGAGTTAAGGGGTGGTCCCCATGTAGATGTTTGGTAACAACATTGAGAACTAGTCACTTCGCAGAGTATCAAGCTCTAGTTGTGTCTATGTTTCGATCAAAGTGAGCAATTCGAACTTTGGTGCTGTGTATAGTAATAGCTTTTCGATAACGTATGGGGCGCTATCAGGCCGTATGATGAATATTGATGTCAAGAATCTCGAGTCATTCTGCGATCGGAACCTGTCAACGGCGAGAGACTTGTGGTTCTCGCTGTTAGTAAATCGACTTGGTGCTGAAAAACAACAACCAGACCACTTACCTCTTTGGAGCTGGTCAATAGAAAGACTGAGGCCATACGGAGGGTCGATGCCTCAACTCCACTCTCATGGCTCATGACAATCCGTAATCAGGAGAGAGTCTTTCTCCTCAGAATGTTTGACAACGGTGGGACTCGGGTCTGGCGCCGCATTCTCAAGAAAGGGGTAGCACCTGAACAGAATCAACGTCAGAAAGGAGATGAGATTTGTGTTACGTGGAGATCCAAGGCCATGATTACGACTACACAAACTTTACTAAGTGACCTGTTGGTCGGCCGCCGCAGACTAATGATCCTGCGGGAACTAAGGACACTACTCTGTACACGAAGCTTCCTGGATTACGGTTTCAGTCAGCGAAAAGCCTGCCCAACCAGGTGACGACGCCCCCGAGCGCCGTGATCATGCATTAACAGCCCCAAAGCAACGCAAGGACGGCTCAGCTGGGACTAGTTGGCACGATTCATGCTGAGAAGGTTCCCAGACCGGAAATTCCAGCCTTTTGCATTCCGAAAACTGCGATTTTCGGAAGGACATAGTGTCCAAGCAGCATCAGGGGGACGTAGGTTATTTCCTTCTAGGCATCTTCCATGCTGGTATCCTCTAAGAGACGGTAAAGCTTAATGTCAGCGTTGCAGCTTCAAACTAGATGAAGCAGATCATTCAGCTGGACAGGGCAGACGAGGTTAATTTCCAAGATGCTGCACCAACAGCTCCTTCGAATGCTGCCCTGGACCTCGTTGAACCATAAACGAATACCCCTTGTAGCCTAAAAATGATTTATCTAGCCACACCTTCTGTTAAATCCTTGGCCGTATTGCTCTGCCTGGCTTGAATTCGGCGATTTCCGCGGCATCAGGCTTTGTACCACGTTAGGATGATCCATGACGGCGTCGTAATCTTCATTTCTTCGTTCTTCCTTAGTTCCGCTTCGTGGTAGAACCAGGGATAATCTTGTATCAGGTGACCAAGAGTAGGAATAGTACGTGAACTGAGTTCAAGTAAAGGTTGGCTTGGCGAATGGCAGAATTGTACGTGGTGTGGTGTAAGTAAACCGCCTGGTTTAACCTTGATGATGACTACTCCGTACCTAGCCTACCTAAGGTAAGGTACTGAGAGAGCTGAGTGGTGCAATGCTAGGGTCATCGAATGGTGGTGTGTCGGACGTTTCCCGGTTTGAGCGTTGCGTAACGGCTAATTCCACCAGTCGTCGTACACCCGACACTCTCCCTTATCGGTTCTTGGCATTTTCGTATTGAGTAAGGACGGCTCATTTTTGTCGGATCGGTAAATTCCAAAAGCCCGGCACAAGGTCTGGACTGTCTATAGTCCTGGTTCCCCTCAAGCTTTCTCTTGGCTGCGCCTCTTCTTGGCACATATAGTCTTTTGCCAAGACGTTCTTGGCGTTGCGAAAAAGTCGTCCCAGGGTCTAAGCCGCGCTGCTTGCGCATCAATATGAGACCAACAACTCAATATTGAAGCGCTACACATGGTCCTGGGTAAGGGATGAATGACAGGATCATGGCACTGGGTTTTGTGGTAGTTTGCCAAGAGTTGATCATCGAGAGGAGTGAGTCTTTCTTGTATCAGGATGCTGTTAGATCCACCCAGGTCCAGAGCACGGTAGATGGAGTGTCGGTGCGCACACTAACATTAATTTACTCCCCGAGGAGCGAATGGGTTTCCTTTATTGCTTTCATCTCAAAGTATATTGCGTAGCATCGTGTGAACCGACTTCGGGGCACCCATGTGCCGAGGGAGTCCCATCCCTGCAGGCCCCTCAAATCTCGAGCCGAGCGGGATGCCGAGCCCTTTCAATGTCAACCCCACTCGATCCCTTCTTTCACAATCAACTCCTGAGATCGTGATCTGCTCCTGTCAAAAACAAGCCACTACACTAGGAAAGTCAGTGGCCGCGGCATCTTAACCAGATATGGCAACCCGCAAAGGACCATTCAGACTCGTCACCGTCAACACGGCGCCTGAGCGTGCGAAACGTCTGATTGGACGCATGATTGACGCATTGAAGGACGACTACGACATTACTCATGTCGACAACTGCGATGGTGTGTGATCCTCATCCTGCTTTGTTACGTGGCTTAAATCTCACCTCATCGGGAAAGCCATCGACCAAGTGGTGCCTAAAGTAGAAGAGCACCGCCCAAACGTGCTAGTATGAATTCCTTTCTGGGAAGTATTTGCGAATAACCTTTTGACTTGAGTTTTTAGTTTTGCGCATCCATGTGGATGCCAGAGGAACAAGACAAGATCCAGGCACTGGCGAGGTCTATTGTCCCGGATATCAAGACACATGCTATCCCGACTGGACTGCAGGTTGACAAGGGACCCGACGCAATTGTGGAATATTTGGTAGAGCAGGTTCCCCTTTTGCTCGACTCATAGCTTCACTGTCTCACCTGCTGTTGGTCAGCATGAATGTCCAACCGCGCATTGTCGCACCAGAGCGCTTAACTAGTCCAGAATCCTGCAACCACTCTAGTGTGGTCAAACAGAAGAAATTTAACTTTTTGTGTCTGCCAAAATCAATGCGCCACGGTGGCACGTAAAACACACGACAGTCACCCGATGGATTGGGTCTGATAATGAAGCTAAGCGGGATCACGCAGTATTCGTATATGACGTTTCAGGCCAGACGGGATACCAAACAAAGTGATAGAGTTTCGGCGAACTCTAAACATATTACTCGTCAATCTGGATAATACCGAACGACTGACTGCATACCAGATTAGGTTGTCGGTGAAACCTGATCCTTTGAGTCGGTGTCGATCCACCAGTGACAGGTCTCCGAAATAAAAACGCACAGTTCCCAACGGCTCGGCAGCTTGCCCGGTTCAAGAAGGACGATCCCCATGAGGCCGAGCCTTACTAGGCAGGGACCCTGGAGCTAAAATGCGACCCCACGAGGCCAACGTTCGCCAAGGCGCCCACTGCCAAGCGTAGTATCGAACGATTTTGTGAACTCTAAGCCCGCAGCGGGCCCTGACTAATTGGGCGCGATCATCAGAAAAAGCAAAGAGAGGTGAGCGGTATTGCGCACTGATCTCCGACCCGACTGCCCCGAGCCGGATAACGGAGATGCCAATGCGGCTCCCCCGCGGGCGCGCCAAGTTGTGGGGAGGGTCAATGACGTCTCCGGTTCCTGGGAGTTTGGGGAAATAGACAGAGGATGACAGCTGGAGACTCGCCAAAGTCGTAATCTCGCGTGTTTATGAGCAAACTGTGCAGGGTTAATGCATGTTTTGTGAACAGACGGCGCAAATGTCTCCTGAGAGAGCGAGGCGGAGCGAAGCCATGGCCCTCTTGGCAGCAGAGAAATGCCAAGCCACACCATGTAAGAGAGTCGAAGGGGAAATGGTCAATATATACCTCTTCTTTATACGTAGTAAATCGTACTATGATAAATATGTACAGCTGTATGGCATAAAACAAATAATCCACCCAACATAAAAAAAATGCCTCGTGCAACTCATCATCCGTGTCTCCACCTCACTGCAACAGAAACGACCTCCGCTGACACCCACCCCGGAACTGCAACAGCAGATTGCAACGCAAGGGCCGATCAGTGGTCGTGCTCAGAGGCGTCGGCGTACAGATCTAGGAGGTTCTCCTCGCCGGGGGCGTTCTGGGGATATCGCGCATTGAACCCGATCACGTTCCTGGCCTTGAGGTAGGTGCTAGTGCTGATGGAGATCTTTTCGGTCGACACGAACCACTTGACGCCCTCGTGGCAGGGGGGCGTGGTCAGCGAGCCAGAGTAGCTAAGGATACGAGCGTCAGCAGGAGGATCAATCGCCGATAAGACACAATACTTACGACTGGAATGAGCCAGAGTTGAGAAGGTCGACAATTTCAGACATGGCCAGAGGCTCAGTGTGGGTGGTAGATCCAGGGGTCGCAATCTTGTCAACCGAGCCGAGGACAGCCTCAATCACGGCCGACGGGGTAGAATCGATCTTGCTTCGGGCCTTGGACTTGTAAGGCAAGTTCAGGGCAGGGTTGTCATGCAAATCAATAAAGACACCGGTGACAGCGATTTCCTCCTTCTCGTTGGTCCAGACCATGTGCATCTCCATGGCCAGGCTGTCGCCATCCTCCAGATGCTCGCTAGGCAGATGAAAGTGAAACTGCTGCAGGGTGTACTTGGAGCCGTCGACTTCGATGCTACCGCCCTCGGCGACGACCTCAACTGTGGTTCCCAGATTCTCAAACTCGGCGCCCTCCTCAAAGTCGGGAATGTCAATGTTCAAGTCTTTGGCGGGGACGATCTTGAAGTTGTTGCCGGCGAGGTTGATGGGGGACTGGTTGTGGCCGTGACCACAGAGGTCATTAGCCACCGGGTCGAGGTTATACCAGTTGACCGGGCCCTGTCAATATAAGTCAATTTGGAATGTTCATTTTATCACGAAAAATGGCACGTGGGTTTGAAGCGCGGGCGTTTCATGTACATCTGGAGCAAATGCACGCGGGGAACTGGATCGTGCCGTACCTTTGTGGCATCATAGCCAAACTTGGGTTCCTCAAAGGCTTCGGCCCGGGGATGCAGGTGAGTACCGTAGGCGCATGATGCCAAAGTCTCAGGGACGGCGGCAACAAGGAGGCCCAAAACGGAAACCCAAGAATGCATGTTGAAAGGAGCGACTGGGGCAAAAAGGAAGACCTGAGAGATCAAAAAAAGGTGGCTATGGGGCCAATTTGTGCTTAGAATTGGGGAAATGAGGAGAAGTAGGCGGACAAGGGAATCTATATATGAGGCTGAGAGCTAAAGAAGCGAGCACGATGTGGAAATGATACTCTGCGGGATGCCCTTGCGACTTTAAGTATTCTGCATCTTGATCCAACCGTGGGCTCGGTGCGAGACTGTCACGATGGGGGCGGATATCACCCATGGCCGATGAATTGGATATCCGTACCAGGGGCTGTGTGCTATGGGGGGCCTTGCCTTTGCTTACCGCACATGGGATTGCAACGCATTCATTGCAAAAAGACGCACTCCAGCACCCGGGTCCCCTGGCTTAGCCAATGTCACGCCACAGTCCGAGGCTACCGGGGGGGTGGGCAGTCGAGAACACGTCCTGCTGAATCGGGGACCCCCCCCTGCTGCCATTATACGCCCCGTCTCGGTGTCTGACCTCCAATACCGCGGTCTGGTATAAGGGTCCTATCATGCGGGGAGGGGCGCGGCCACGGCACTCTAGAAGAGGATCTAAAATTGGCGGGCTAGAGGGAGGCGTTGGTATCACCTCCTGGAACTAAGCCCTTTTCCTGTAAGACGGGGTCGTCCCAACCCGGCAAAGCTTAAATGTAGCCTTGTCGACCACATGGGCTAGACGGAGTTCGTAAACGGACCTTGCCAAGTGGCAGCCTTGCATGTGCAGCAGAGGGTCCCCCAGTTCCAGATCAAACTTTGTGCCTGGGCTGTTTGAGATTGACGAATACCTGACTCTCACACCTTGCGTGTACTGCCATTTTTTGTATCTCGTTTTCGAATTTTTGTCTTTCGTTTTCGCGAAAGACGGCAACGGTGGCTCTGTCGGCAACGCGGCAATAGGTGCGTCCGCCAGCGCACTCGACCGCTGCAAGCCCGGCGGTGGAGGATGCACTTCCGGCCCAGCTGCGGGCGCCTAGAGGCAACCCGGTGACCTGGTATAGGCGCGCAGGCGTGTGCAATCTGACCTTGGCGGGCTTCTACTCGAGACATGACACAGGTGAACGAGTCGACGCTCCAGGCCCCTTGGCACATGCTGCTGCTGCTGCGGCTGCCCGGCCGAGTGGGATGCCGTTGCCAAGGGCTGACTGTGCTTGTTTGGGTAAGGGTTGTGACAGGGCTGAATCAACCAAATATTCCCATTCTCGGCCACAGAGCACGCCACGGCTTGCTCTCGAAATGTCGGTATGGAGGTGTCAAATGAGACCTCTGTTGTAAGCTTAACTCGTCCTGTTTCAACTCTATTTTTTGTCTTGTTTGTCTGCCACCTTTGGGTGCGCCATGGTGCCCGTCAGCTTAGTAGCTGACGGGTAATGCTTCCCCCCTCGGAAATAGAGGGTGCCGACCCCCTACCGCCAGCTACGCCACAGGCCTTTGGCGGCAGTGATTGTTGGTGTGGCTTTACCCTATACGTACCTACAGCACATGCCTGGCTCGCGCTCGGTGTCCTCCTAAATCCGTCCTCGCGATAGCTTCATAAATCCGACCTAGCTTCCCCTAGGAGATACCAGTGTCTAAATCCGACTTTTATGACGGATTATAGGCCACTGTATGTATTTGTCATACTCGTCTCTTCTTCTATAAAACGTGCCAAGAGCTCTGCGATCCTGCTCTTCTCTCTTCAGCATGAAGATCTGACATCATCAGCCACACCCAAATCCGGCTCCTCCGGGTTACCACCCTACCCCTCAACCATCACTGCCGCAATTTCGCAACCAGTCCAGTTGAAGCAGTTCCCAACCCCGGCTCACCTCGCAATCTCACCCGAGTACGGTACTTTCTCGTTCTCTCTCAGCGTCTGAAATGGCCCCTCTCTATACCAAGGCCCTTGTTCTTGGCGGAACATCGGGCATCGGCGCCGCCTTCGCCGCGAAACTGATCGCCGACGGCACAAAGGTGGTCGTGGTCGGCCGCCGTCAGGACCGGCTCGACGCTTTTGTGGAGGCGCACGGCTCGGAAAATGCGAGCGCCGTGGCTTTCGACGTGACCAATCTGACGGGTATCGGCGCCTTTGCTGAGGCCATCGTCAAAGCGAATCCCGATCTTGACTGCGTTATCGTCAACTCTGGTATCCAGCGAGCTTTCGATTTTACCAAGCCCGAGACATTGGACCTATACGCTCTTGGCGACGAGATCACCACCAATTACACATCTGCCGTCCACCTCACGGCCGCCTTCCTTCCTCACCTCAGGAAGCAGTCCCAGGGCCATCTGGTGTACGTCAGCGCCACCCTGGGCCTCATCCCGTCCATGATCCGAACGCCAAACTACAATGCTTCCAAGGCAGCCCTCCACACCTTCATCCTGAATGTCCGGTCGCAGCTCCGCGAGGCTGGCGTCTCCAACGTCCGCATGGTCGAGGTATTCCCCCCGGCAGTGCAGACAGAGTTGCACGACGAGCGTCACCAGCCGGACCTGGTCAACGGGGGAGAGATCGGCATGCCCCTGGCAGAGTACACGGACAGGATGTACGACGGGCTGGTGAGGGGTGAGGACCAGTTTGCAATCGGGCCTGGGGAGAGGTTCTTCGAGGAGGGAGGGTGGGAGCATCAACGGACGCAGCTCTATGAGGCGGGGCAGAGCGCTCTGAAGGGTTCCCTTGCAAAGTACTTGAAAAAGTAAAAATGGACATGGGTGAGCCATCACATTGGGTTTCGTCTGACGTGTGTTGGTGAACTGCCGAATCTAGCGTCCTCGTCTCCTCTCTAGGCCAAGCATGTTTAATGCAGATTATTATTTCGTCCAGACTCCTTCAACTCCTACAATTTTCATTCAATGACACGAACGCGTAATCTTACCCAGCATCTACGCCCCAAAACTAAATTCAAGCAGTATGTTACGACCGCATTCGTACCTTAATCTGCTAGTTACCTTCCTGCATCATCTTGGGAGAAGGATTATAGTCCGTGCAACCACCCAAAGTCAATGCCACCTACTCTATGAATTATACTCAAGCCACCACGTTACGATCGGTTTCGCGCCAATATCTCCTAGAAAGATTTAGGCAGGTTCCTGCCTCATCTTAGCACAACGGTTAGGTACCACCTTTGCATAAATCCTACGAGGCCACTACAGCCCAAACTTACACACAAGCATCCCGTTACGATCGCTTTCGCACAAGCATCTGCCAAATAAATCATATCTCATTCTCAGCTGAAAGCTTGTGGCCTCTGCAACTGCATCATGCGCCTCGTGACCTGCTAGACAATATCGAGGGCACTGACCCTCCGGGACGCCATGATCCTGTTTTATTTCGATATGCAAAGCCACTCATCGTGTCAAGTGAGTCGCTACTGGTGGCGGTTGCGTGGCGGATGCCTGGTGGTGAGGGCTTCGGCAGTCATCAAGCTTGCCAAGCTAGTCCGGATCTAGCTGCTGCCGGTAAGCAACATTTCCCCTTTTGACTCTCTTGCAGCATGGGATGAGCCATAACCTGCTTGAGAGGGCTCCTCTGGTACGAGAGCGATCCCGACCCCGATCCCGGCTACGACATGCATCGTCAGTCTGCCCTAACTCCTGCCGGCCCTTTTCGCAGTTGAGAAGCGCCGCAGGCTTTCTGGCTATTGTTTATTCAGAATGGCCTCATTTTACAGCCGAAACTTTCCAGGTACCAGCTTCCCTGGCACAACGATTGTCATCATTGCCATGCCTCAATGGATCGCACGGAAGGAAGAACTGTCGATTGTCTTTCAAAGCGGACTCGGTCTCGTAGCAGGATCAATGATTTGACTCGAAGCACTGCCTCCTGCAACGCCATTACGAAGACAGGTGCTAACAAAGCGTACTCGACACGCACGCTCGGTCGTATTCCGAAATGAAAAATGGTTTGCTTGGGCTGGTTGTACTGCTTCCAAATGTTGGGGCAAATATTTCAGCCCGCTTCACCAGGCCAGCTTTTCGAGATGGCCAGTCTTTAGCTTTGAGGCCTCTCTAAAGGCACAGGGATATAGACCTGGTGATCAAACCGATTCTTGCTTTTGTTGGTTCTGTCGCAAAATCGCCTTGATTAGTTGGTCCTTGAGTTTTGTGGCTGTCCTTCTCTCTGCATGTTGTCTGCATCCTTTTAGACCATCTCGTATCGCTCAAGCAAAAATCAACCAATGGGTCAAAGGAGGCGCCTCACCGTAGAGACATAGGATGTTGGATTAACATGGGAGGCACAAACGTGAGTGAACCATTCCAGTAGACCACCCTCACAAACATGCCTTGGGTCATGTGTAGTGGAATAGCCACTTGCTTTATCATATTGACAGTAGCTCTTGAGCAGGAGGAATGCTGTGTAATGGTCATCAACAACAGGATCTACATCAGAACGCCCCGGATATCCTTAATACCAATATTTGTTCATTGCGTTCGTCAATCTCGTAGTGGGCTTGGTGGCGTATGGGAAGGGGTATGAAACTTTGGCGACGACCGTAGCAGCCCGATAACACTGTCTGCCACCCTATACAGCTGGATACATGCTCGGCTTCACTGAATTGTAGCATGTTGGGCTTGGTAATATCTTCTGATGGTGGCTGCTAGAGAGTGCTTTCTTGGCGTACGTGAAGGATATACTAGCCCATGAATATGGCTCCAGCAACAGAGCACTTGATGGTGATACAAGTGAAATAGACAGCTATTGCGTTGTTTGACAGAATCTAAATCAACAACTACTGGTTCAGTTGTCCGATTCCTTGTGACACCACATAATACCCCGCCTAGAGGCTCCCATAAACCAGTTATTAGTACACTCAAATGTCCGCTGCTCCTCGTTCGTGTCGGCGTAGCACTAATAACACCAGTAATCTTCATTCTCTTGCTGACAGAGTTGACACACTACCGGGCGTTGATCCTGGCTTGAAGCCTCACCCGTATATGCAGCCTCCTGGCCCCTCTCCCTGACAGGTCAGATTGAGAACAACCATCCATTTGATTCGTTATTTGTTACCGTTCAACTTCTTCTCTGCCCCCTCAAGCATTCTGGCTGCTTCCAGAAGAAAAAAAACTCGTAAGGCTCATGGATCATTGCTGGTGTACTCAATCACAAGCAATCCCTCGGCCTCGGATCCGCCCCGTCATCTAGTCAGAGGTGGATGATGTCCAGGTTTTCGACGCGGTAGCGGATTTTAGATGCATCAATGTCTAAGTCCTCTAAGGGATGAATTACGACGATGAGGGGGTATGTTGCGATTCCCTCTGCAGCTCGTTCTCGAGGGCATAGGCCCTTCAGGTCTGCATCAGGCGCAATGGCCTCAGGTGCCTCCCTATGCGAGGCGATCCGAGATGGGGTCGCACATTCATCCGATTGTGTGGAGCACCGAGGGAGTTGTCTCGGGATCTCATGAAGGGTCCCAATGGCGTTTCGGGAGTTTCTCTTCATGTTGTGTCACCGGGTTTGAGTTACTTGAACCCGTTGCGAATCAGCGAGGTGCGATGACAACGATGCATTATTGCCAAGACGCCACAAATAACTCGGAATTGTCAGGGAATTGACATCCTGGGCGATTAGTGTAGATACCAATGTGATGTTGGCTGTTTGACTCGAGTGATTGTCTAGGCAGATAGTGTGTGAGAGATGACTCTATGTTGCTAGAGCAGGACACGCTAGTGTTTTACACATTCGTGCATACCCGAGACTCATGATAATTAGACGCCGTTGATTAAATTGTCGAGGGATTACACATTCACTGATTATGCTAGCTGGCTCCCGAATCTAAATCATGGCCCAGCCAAGCACAACAAGAGGTGCCACATCCACGTCCTAATCAATCAAATACCTGTGTCAACTTTTCAGTCCCTAATATTTTTATCACTTTCTTTTCGGAATATCGAGTCATTCTGAGTAAGATGAAGCACCCCTAACAATTGCCAACAAGACTCATACCAGCTCAGGTGTTCCCAGCAATGAGCATTCAACTTGCTCTAGGAAACTTCCCCTCGCGGGGAATTAGCGATGTGACTGCTCTTCACAGAAAATTTCAACTCGGGCACAATCTTGATCTACGAAAACGAGAGTCCTTGTTGCCTTAATTCGGGATATGGAAAGTCGTCTGCTTCATATCAGACTCGAGACCCGTGGCGGTAGCCTGTCGAATATTGCAACATAGGGTGTGGCTGATTATGGCTTGAGAAAGTGTTAATGAAGTGAGAGAGTAATAATCGAACTCCTGATTTGGGCCTATGCTAAGAATCATATAGAAATAACGTATCAATGACCGCGAGCAGCTCTCGCGTACCGGTTACATCATGAACAACTCGGTGTGAATCGCATGCCCGTATCTATCCTTAGTAACACACACCATGTTATACAATTGAATCGGATTAACCATCTCCGATGTACTATATTCTAGCTGCTCACGATCATTAAGGAGATTGTATGTCTTAGGAATGACACTTATTTCGTCGGTGGTTTTATTTCTACACGGAGTCTGTACCTTAAATACTCTCCCGAATCCTGGTCATATTGAACTACAGCTAAAATGTCTACTTTCAGCATTTGCTATCTCCCTTCAGCGGACCCATACACTCAACTACGGGTATCGCGAGTTTCAGTTGGTGCTCATGGCATTCACTGCTAGGTGAGAGTTCAGCGGAATTAATACGGAGATATATCGGAAAATTCTTGAGCCAGGGTAAACTTCTTTATGGATCAAAAAGAACCTTAGAGTTTGGACCTGCACTGGGATTCTTGTTAATCACAAGGATTGGAATCCTCACGACAACTCTATTAGATAATTGAAATGCCCAGTACTACTCCTTCGGATAGTGAACCGAGATCAATGCAACATATAATTCAGATCGGAAAATGACTTGCCTATTCCCTGCAGTGTTGTTCATGGAGGTCGTTCCTCATAGATAGAGACTCGGCGATGGTTTCTTGGCCAGCCCTCGGTTTCGGATAACTTTCTCTCTATAGTTAGTTACAGATCAAGATAAAAAAAAACTTAATTGTGCTAAGCTATGTGTTTTTCTTTCCTACCGTTATCCTGCACCCCAGTCATGAAAAGAGCGTTTAAACTCGACCAAGAATCAAGCAAGTGGTACCTCATACTTGGTGCTTATAGACAACATTTTAATTCACATTTGTGCTTCGGTATGATTTTCTGACTGTAAGCAAACTGTACATTATCGTCTGTCTACTTACAATAACATGTGGCTGAGCATCCCTCACCGAACACTCGCCATGTAGTCTCGCTTACTTGCCTAGGCCCAGCAACACCAGGTTCGCCACGTTCAGGACGGTGATGGTCAACCAGAGCAGAACGGCAAAGATAGATGTGTACCAAGAATTGGCCATCTTGACACTACCAGCATCGTTCTGGCCGAGATTACCTACGTTGAAGACCCGTGTACCGTTCTCATCCAAGACTGTACCCAAGCGTGTTCCATCAGCATGAACCGTCATGTACCTCTTCCGGCAGGTAAAGTAAATGAGCGGTGCTGTCACAAACGGCAACACAACGCTCAAAACAACCTGTGAAGCATTCAGTGCATCGTTCAATCCTGATCGGCCAACGGCGCCCGCAATGACCACGCTAGGGATGATGCTGATGCTCCGTGTGACAAGTCGACGGATCCAGGGCCTGAGCTTCCAATTTATGGCTCCTTCGCAGACCATCTGTCCAGTGATGGTGCACACAATGCCTGCAGAAACACCAGACAGCAGCAGAGCAAGAGCGAAAATGGTGCCTGCGGCCGGCGATATGGAACTGGAGAGCAACTTGTGGATGCTGAAGATGTCTGCCTCTGGCGCGTCTGGATTGTCATGGAGCGAAATTCCCGACACGATGACGATCGCTGAGTTCACAAATAGCGCAAAGGTGAAGAGGGCGAGTGCAAGTTCCAGGGCAGACATTTTGTACGAGTGTCGAATGGCTCGCAGAGACGGGGTGTAGTAGCCCTTATCAACGACATCGCCTTCAGAAGTGGTTTGCTCGACGAGAAGTCCATGCTTGATGTCATACTCACGGAGGCGTGGTTGGACAATACCCGAGCCGAGGTATAGACTGTGAGGCATGACCGTCGCTCCCAGGATGCCGCATGCTTGATAAAGTCTGGAAGAGTAAGTCAGACAGCCGATGCACAATCATGTGTGGCAACCTTACCCTTTTGATTCAATGACAGCATTGGACGGCAGGTAGCCTTTGAAAACGCTGCCAACGCTGGTGTCTTGGACAAGAGACAGCTGAATGCAGAAACAGATGACAACGCCGAGGACCAGGAACACAATGAAGATCTCGAACAATCTGAGCGCCTTCATTGACTTATTTGGTTGATAGAAGAGCAAAATGAGCATGACGTCAAAGATGGAGATGGCACACCCGGCTACAAGTGGGATTGCAGGGATGAGGAGGTTCAGTCCAATGGCGAAACCAATGACCTGTAGCGAGTTCAGTACAGAATTTTCCGAGGAGTGAAGAGGCAGCTCACCTCAGCGATATCAGTCGCAATGATGGCAACCTCGGCAAAGAAGTAAAGACCATAGTTGAGCCAGCGCGGCAAAAAGGCCCTACAGGCCTGCGCGAGATTCAGACCCGAGATGGTGCCTAGTTTGATACAGAGAGTCTGGAGGAAGATGGCGAACAGATTGGCCATGAGAACGACAAACAAAAGTCTGAACTTGTAAGTAGCACCCGCAGCTACGCCAGTAGAATAGTTTCCAGGATCAACTACAGTGCTGCTTGTTAGCTATGGAGAACCACTACGCAATTACGCTCCCTCGGGTGTGGTGTTGGAGCCATACTATACGCGACCGCGATCATGAAGCCCGGGCCGATAAAGGAGCAGAACTTGACGATGGCATTCCTGAGACGATGGAACCAAGAGATAGCATGACGGCTTGTCAGAGTAGATTCGGTACTAGAGCGAGAGGGAGGCGGTGGGCGAGGGAAGGGGGTTGAGCTGACATGCTCAGACCCCCTCCCCGGGGACTGGCTATTAGCCAGTCCCTGCGCTGGGGTCCGGTCTCTCTCTCCGTCAGGGTCCGAATTGGAGCGTATCTCTTCATTCCCGGTAGACTTGGTGAACGACGCGTCCTGTTTGCTGTCCGTCTTGGCCTTGGCATTGACGCTGCCATTGAAGTCCTGGTTGGTGGTCAGATCGGCTGACATGGAGCTCGGGTTCTGGTTGAAGCCCTCCAGCTCGCCCTCATAGGGCTCTTCGGTTCGAGAAGTGCGGTTCATGGCGATGGAGTCGATTGTAGTCGTCGGTGAGTGAGAGTGAGAATGGTCAGCGGAAGCGGAAGAACAGCACGCGATCAGAAATCTGGGTTTTTCGTTTCGGGAGTAGCACGAAAACTAAACGGCAGTTCTCGTGACCTTGGACGGCTAGATCGGCACCAGCAGTCGCACTGTGTACATGGCCAGATTTCTGGCACACGCGAATCATCATTTCCCGCCTTTTCGGTTGGAAATACGATGCACTTATTCACGTCTACCTGCTATACGGCAATGCCAAGAAGTCCATAGGTGCCAAGCCGCCGAGATGTTGGAGCGTGGTGATCGCCTCGATCTGGGCTCATCTGATTGGCCAGCCTGCTGCATCGTCCAGGATGCAGGATCCTATGCCTAGTCTTTGGCACATGCCATTGAGATGGCTACTGCTTCAATTTAGACAATTGCAGCTATTCTCATCACTTTTATCATCTTGCCATGGGGATTGAGTGGTTGGATCTCTGCTCTTGACTTCGCCGCGTCATCGACCGAGGCCCTCGGTCAGGTTCCGAGATCGGCGTACGGCCCCCTCGCCATGTTACGGAGATTGTCGGGACTGATCAAGTCGACATCACCAAAACACTATCGTGAGCCATTCGCAAGATTTCGTCCACAGAGCTCGCCTTGGCAGCCAATGCTCACATCATTGTGGTTTTCCCACCTCCCACAACGTGTGGGCCCTGTGCGGAAGTAAGAGTACACGTCACCTCGTCAATCACTACAGAAAGCTTTATCCTGGCTCATGAGACCGAGCCAAGTCATTCAAAACAAATAGACAAATAATTGGCTCGGGAGAAATCGCCCAGGTTTATCCGATTTATGGAAACTTGTGGGAGAGAAGCCTCATCAGCCCCGGTTGGGAAAGCGGTCTGCAACTATGCGACTCGACTATCTAGATCGACCAAAGTGCGGGAACTGAAAGGCTGAACCATATTCGAATGATGGAAAATATCTTGAGAGCCGCCGTGAACGAAATATCACTATTTTAGCTTGCAATGCTCGGCCCTCTCCGTCTGATCCTGTAACCCAACGCCCACCAGCAGTTGCCCCTGGGATATGATATGTGTGAGCCCGCACCTTACCCTCTTCCCACCATCATCCACA
This sequence comes from Fusarium decemcellulare, assembly GCA_013266205.1. Taxonomy (NCBI): domain Eukaryota; kingdom Fungi; phylum Ascomycota; class Sordariomycetes; order Hypocreales; family Nectriaceae; genus Fusarium; species Fusarium decemcellulare. Next base: position 30,215 of record JAAGWO010000284.1, read on the forward strand.
TCACTTCAATCTTGTGCATCCTCCCTATTAACCGAAAAGTTCTTGCCAGCGGAATGCTTAGGGCCAAACTTGAGCATGGGGGATGCCTCCGAACATCCTCCACAAGCTTGAGGTATCCCACCTAACCCTGATCCTATCAACTACTCAGATATTTCATACACCGATCTTAACCTGTTCCGTAATTCTCCAATACGTAATCAACGTCCTTGTCCCCGCGACCCGAGAGATTAACCAGAATGCGCTCAGACGAAGGGCGCTGGGCAGCCAGCTTTATGGCATACGCTACAGCATGAGCACTCTCGAGGGCAATGATGATGCCCTCGCTTTTTGCCATGCGAAAGAACGTGCTAATGACCTCGTCGTCGTTTATAGTCGTGACAGATATTCGGCCCGTTTCGTGGAGCATGGCCATCTCAGGTCCAATGCCCGGGTAGACGAGTCCAGAGGCTATAGACGAGACCTCCGCAGTCACGCCATTGTCTTCCTGTAGCACAATCGACTTGGCGCCGTGCAAGGTGCCGGGTTTTCCGTATGATAGTGTCGCCGCATGTTGGCCCAACTCCCCTGATCTTCCCAGCGGTTCGACCGCATGCAAGACCACGTCAGCATCGTCAAGAAAGGCCGAGTACATGCCCATGGCGTTCGATCCACCGGCAACGCAGGCGACTATGTGGTCAGGCAAGCTGCCGTCAGTCATAGAAGGGAACTGCTCGCGCGCCTCTTGGCCAATGACGGACTGCAAGTCTCGCACAATCAAGGGAAAAGGATGAGGCCCAATGGCTGACCCAATGGCGTACAAAGCATGCTCACGTTGCTCGACGTAGGCGTTCAAGGCCGAGTCGCTCGCTTCTTTGAGCGCAGACTGGCCTGAAGTTGCCGACACAACGCGCGCGCCAAGCAGTTGCATACGACCAACGTTGGATTTCTGCTTCTCGATGTCGACTGCGCCCATATGGATCTCGCATTCAAGACCAAAGTAGGCGGCTGCAGTTGCGAGAGCAACACCGTGTTGGCCTGCTCCCGTCTCGGCAATCAGCTTCGTCTTGCCCATGGCCTTGGCGAGTAGTGCGAAGCCGACACAGTGGTTGATCTTATGTGCGCCTGTGTGGTTCAGGTCCTCTCGTTTGACGTAGATCTGGGCACCCCCGACCTCTCTCGAGATGTTTTCTAGATGGTGGATAGGTGTTGGGCGCCCTTGTAGTCCGATGCGGACTTTATTGAGGCTATCTTGGAATGCTGCCGATTGGCGGAGCTCTTGGTACTTGGTGGCCAGTTCTTCAAGCGCAGGGCGCGTCTCGGGCGGGTAGTGGTTGCCCCCGAACTGGCCAAAGTAACCCTCCCGGTCAGGGTAGTTTCCAGAGTAAACCTGAGTGTTTTCCATGGCTAATTGTAATGATAAAAGACTAAAGAATGGCTTGAGAGTTTAGAAATGTTGGGACTGATAGGTTGGGAAACGAGGGGAGTCGAAGCTTAGTATAAATAGCAACCGCTGCTTTGGCTTCAATTGAAAGCAGGGACAACGTTCTGACATGTTCTATAGTCAGACCTAGTCTAATATCACTGCATTAGTATACAGGCTAAACAGAGCCGGAGACTTTTCATGTTTCTGTATAATACCTACGGACCCATACGGAGGGCGTGACATATGCGCTGTGGTCAATCCAAGGGCGCGGTCTATCTTCCGCGCTTCCGATCTTCCGCACTTCCGTATTACTTGCATTATCCGACACCCGACATCCTCATCTGCCAAGCATCAAGCTGTCACCGACTCTTCTATTGTCTCAACTTCTTCATCCATAACTTAATTCCTTGCCCGGAATCCAACATAACAATGAAGCTTACAATTAGGCGGTAGAGTAGCCACGAGCACGAGAACGATGCCTATTCTTTTTATATATCCCTCTATATCCTGTATTAGTTACACAATAGTAGTTATATAATATTATACTATTTCAATGCGCCTTGGCTAAAGCAGATAATAAAATCAAATCTCAAAAACCGAGCGCATGCGGTAGAGAAAAGGGTGCTGATAGAGCATCGCCCGGAAAATCTTTGACAGCAGTATGCTCAGGGTCGAACTCGAGCATGAGAGATGCCTCTCCAACGCCCTCGGCCTCTGTCGAAGACAAGCTGCTGCGCGGGTCAACGGTCTCAAGATAACGTGTGTCGCCAAACATGGCTCCATCTGCCTGCTGCGGAAGATACTGCATCATTTGGTTGTCTAACCATGCCAGCCCATCTTGTGAGAGCATGTCGCAAGTCAAGCCAGTCGTGTCGGGGACTTGGACAGGTAATGTCTCCTGGGGGTCTGTGGGAATATCTCGCCAGAAAGGACTGAATGGTAGTTTCAAAGGATCGAGGCCACAAGGAGCAGTATCCTCCTTAGACCCAACATCCAAAGTCGGTGGGGGAGTGCATTTCCCAACATTACCGACCTTAGGCGGTACGTCGTCAGAAGACACAACTTTGTTGGCCCCGTCGCCTGTTTCGCTGGATGGTCGAGGTCGCAAATGCTCCGACGGTTCGTTATCTGACGCTTCTCTCAAGAACCGGTGAAAGGCGATATGCTGAGCATTGTCCACGGCGGCCACGATGCGCTGTTGCATCCGCTCATTCAAACCTGAGACTTCTTGCTGAAACATTTCTTGGAGAAGTCGTCGAAATATGGATGGCAATTCCTCCCTTAGGTAAGTGGCATACTGCACGTTACTCGTCTTGCCAGCCACAGCCGTTTTCGTCCCTAAGGAGCTAGGAAGTTTCTCGTCAAAGTCTACCTAAATTAGTCATTTGATTCGTCCATAATTCCCGCAACTTACATGGAGACGGTATCGAGTTGGGATCGTCATGAGGGAATAGGACTCTGTAGATATCAAGCCATTTTTCGCCTTCTGACGAACCTCGCTTGTGCTTGTAGCCCTTGATCTTTCCCTCCACCTCCAAGTCAAAACCATCGCGAGGCTTGTGGTTGATCTGACAAGCGGCTGTTGCTCTTTGATGTTTTACCAGATCCTCTTCTGTCTGGAATCTGAAGTAGCACCTGGGACAACGGTGACCCATGGCGTGCCGCCGATACAGATGTTCCCTAGAGTTTGACGTCGTTGAATGACGATTCCATCACCGGGCTTGGGCCGAAACTCACCTCGCTCTGTGGAATGTTGTCCACCCATCTCCCACACAGGCAGTCCCTTTATGTAACCGGTAATACTCTTCGGGTTGTCGTTTGAAATACGGACATGCAAGCTTCTTTGGTTCAGGTTCCTCTTCATCGAGCTTTGGTCGTTTTCCATGTCTCGCATCGCCTTGGTTCTCCTCTTCGTCTGGATCTGGTGTTCCGTCCTCCCGTCGTCGCTTTTTCGAATGGAGGGCTGTGATTTTACGGCCAGTACCGCCCATATCGCCCTGGTCTCCGTTGCTGTTACTTGTAGAGCTCGATTTCTGTGCATCTCCTTCATTCGGCGCCTCGTAGAACTCGTCGAGAGTCACATCCAGCCATCTCTCAAACGCGGCCATAATGCCTTGGACTGCATCATCAACCTTATGCTTGAGGCTGCGCGCACAAGACTTGTTGACATCAGTTTCCGACTTGGCCTTGGTACTGGGGGGTTCGTCCGGCCGCCAGGGCTGCACAGAGTCGCACAGACTACGCCGGGGAGTCTTGACGGCGTCCCGGCTTCGGGGCCCCGGTAACTGCACTGCTGCCCCTTCAGCAATAACCGCTTCATAGTCGTGATTAGAAGTTACCAGGTGGTCTTTGGTGAATAATAAGTTATGTAGCACCATCTGCGATTGTGGTGTGCGCAGCCAACGGTCTAGTGGAGTGGCTGGTGTCTGAGAGGATGGAAGACTCTTCTTGTTGAGGGCCTCCAGGGACGACTCGGTTAGTCTGTACCCCCCTTTTGCGATTCTATTCTCCCAATACTTCTTCATCCTTTCTGTCGACGCAATTCTTCTGTCAACTTGTTGTTGGAGTTTATCAATGTCATCGGCAGTGAGGCATTTAGCCTGGAGCTTATCTTTGTTCAACCCCAGCAGCTCATCGCAAGAGTGATGCCTGTCCAGCGTGCGTTCCATGGCGCGGATTCGACGTTGAAGCCTTTTGACTCTATCCTCGGATAGTTCGACCACTGGAGACGTCGTTCTTATTGGCGGACTCGGTTGCTGCGGCTGAGCAGGGGGGAGCGGATGGATGGGAGGCCAGGGAGGGCTATCCATCATCCTAGCAGACTCATGATCCGTTAACATTGACGGCAGTGGTAGCATGGGCATCGGGCTTGG
>JAAGWO010000285.1:0-37833 GCA_013266205.1 Fusarium decemcellulare
CCCAAGGTGCCGACCTACGAATACTACGGCTTTGTGCTGTACCTCTTCAGCAGCCTGACGTTCCTCATCTACCTCCTCTGGGGCTACCTTCCCTCACCCTTCCTCCACGCACTCGGCATATACTACTATCCGAACCGATGGTGGGCGCTGGCGATACCGGCCTTTCTGGTCATGACGGTGGTGTACATCTACGTGGCGCTGGCGGCGTACAACACCGAGATGCTCACCGTGTCGCTATCAAGCGTCGAGACTATTGTCGACGGCGCAGGCAAGTTGGCAGAGATCGACGCCAAGGGGCGACTGCGCGGGAGCCGGAACCGGGAGCGCAAGGTGGAAGGGAACGGAAGACTGCGATGGCGCGAGATATGGAGCGAAGGGACGGATGCGGTCATGGATATTCCACTAGCAGGGGTTTGTGAAGTGTTGTATGGAGAGGGCAGAGAAGAGGAGGATGAAGAAGATTACCGGGAGGACTGAATAATGACGGTACGATAATATCAAATATCTACATAGTAATTATAGCGATTCTGACATCAAGGAGTGGCTGAAAGGGGCTGTTGGCTCTCACCAACTCATCTGACGTACTGTTGCGAATTCGAAGTGATCAAAAGCTGATGAGTACCTATACATTATAATATGCACTTCTCAGCGATAGACCCGGATAGATAGCTACGATCTCAATGGTAAGCAATTCCGGTCTGTCCTTGTCCGAGGTCTGAATGAACATGACTTGGTATTTGCTTGGATAGTGAATTGTAAAGCAATGCGTTTCCTGCACGTGCATTTTGGGCATTCTGACTCTTTTTTATATGTAAGCAGCTACATAGTATTGCTGTCTGGCATTGCTCAAAATAGCCGAGTTACCGAAATTGCTTTTGTCGACTCGTTTCTGTGTACATCTATTGGTCCCAATCACAATCAGAAACTATCCTATCATACATACATAGTATATATGCTTGTCCAATAATGAAACGTCACATCTATTGATATCTGCCCATATAACCAAGAATGACGCTTTGATAAGAACCAAGGAGATATTGAGATTCTAAATACTACACATAGTGAACAACTCTATTATACAAATGCAGAAACAATCGTGTACTGTGATCCTAACCATTAATCCGTATAGTTCATCCTGCCAGTCATTGCATCCCAATAGAAATCAAAGCAAACATGCGACATTTTCCATACTCAAACATACTTAGTACTAATACAGCATTGACTCAGTTTTACTCCCGCTTTACACAGACGCTGATGTCAAATCTCAACTTTAATCCGTCGGTCAGAGGGGTACGTGTGTGTTTTTGCGTAATGCGAAACAAAACCTGCTCCTTGATGTCGCGGAAGCGAGCTTCATCTTGCTGAGGGATATCGAACACATAGTTCTGGCCCAGGGTCTCGAGTGCTATCGTCAGGGGTTGGAAGTTGGATCCCAAGCCCAAGTCCCTGGCTACGGCTGCGAGTGACATTTGGAAGATACCCTGCCCATCTGAAGGCGTCCAGTCCAAAACATCGATCCCGTTGGTATTGGTAGAGTAAGTGATCTTTGAAGCTCGGAGGGCAGCAGTCTGCTGACTATCGAGGACAAGGCGGCCAGCCAATGCTGCCAAGTTTGGGGTGTTGGCATTAATGGGGTTCCGCACTGGACCATGGCCTGTGCTAGGTCCAGCCTGAGACGTTGGATTCTTGTGTGTAGGATTTGGTGCTTTCTTTGCAGAGGCTCGTACCTGGGGGCGACCTCCGCCATCCTGTGATGTTGATTGTCCTGCTGCCCTAGCACTGGGCTGGAGGTTTGGGTTCTGTGGCATGGGCCCATGAGCAGCGTCCTTTGAAGTTGCGCCGCTCACTCTAGACTGTGTCCGCTCCTGCGAATCTGATTCACTGTCAGAAGATGACGGGGGCCGAGATGGAATAAGGTCGTCGGCAGTCTCTGACCCGGCAAAGTCCGGACGCCGAGTCGGCTTCTTTGCTCGCTTCGAAAACCGAGTCTTCTCCCCGGGGGGCCGACGAGGCCGCTTCTTTCCTTTCTGAGGTGCAGGACCACTGATAGGCTGGTGACTCTCCTCTCCTGAGTTGTGTTGTTCTTGTCGGGGCGGTTGTGCTCGGCGACTGTCTTCGGTGGGCTCTGGCTGCTCAGCTGGCCGCTTATCACGGTTCTGAGTCTGGATATCCGTTAGCGAGGAGGAAAGGAGGAGGTCCAAATACATAGGGTGTCACTTACAGTCGGGGCTGCTTCTCTTGGACTGTTGGGTACGTCGTAAGGGTCAGTACCAGAAGAGTTCTGGGTTACGGAATTGTGGGTGTCGCTGGCATCCCTGGTTCCAGGTATCCCGTTGCGAGAGACTTGAGGAGGTGCCCTGTCGGTGGACAACTCAAAAGCTTCCTGAATGGCACTATAGGCAGCATCGAGGCCGTCTGGCATGTCGTTATATGGAATAGGCTCAAATTGGCCGAAATCGTAACTCCTGCCGTTAAAGGGGTCGTTGTCGCTATGCACAGTTAATAAGAACAAGAAACTATCTTGAATGATGGCAACTTACACAGACTGCCTTGGGGCATTAGTAGGAGGCTCCATGCTCTCGAGGTCAATGGGATTATCCACACTGTGACCTCCCAAGGCTGGAGGACCAGAGCTGGCCGGAATGTTTTGCGTCAGCTCGTTGGTGACTGTGGTTGTATATCTCTTGTATTCTATGATTGTGCGGTAAAAAAGCTTGACCATAAGACGTTGTATTCTGATAAGATGTCAAGTTCAGGACTTATCGTTGATGTAGGAGATATAGGGCAACTTTTGCTTACTGTTCACAATCTCTGGTGTACTCCAATGGCCTCTTGTTAGGAGAGTTGGGGTCGTCGGGCCAGAACTCAAGACCTTTCCCTTCAGCGTGAAGGAAGTTCTTGGTCAACTCTACGAGGCCCTTTTGATGAGCAGCAGTAGTCCACCGTTTGAATTCTGTTGCTGGAAGATTCTCTTCGGAAACAAATTTCTCGATGTGAGCTCTGACAACCTTTTTGAAGGCAATGTCCTCAGGTCGTCCCGTTGTTCCGTATCCAAGGTCCTCGCGTAGTTCTCTCAGACGCGGAAGACTGGAGGTCTTGACCTTGAAGAGTTTGTCGCCGGGCTTGGGGGGACGAGTTCCTGGGGCCATGGCTCCAGATGATTGTAGTAAGTTCAGAAGAGTGGACTGATATATGTATATGTGGGATGGATAGGGTCCCGTAGAGTGGTTGGAAACGAGTGAAAGCAAGACCGTGTCAATAATCTAGGGAGTCAGAGCCCAAGTGACCTGCAGAACAAAAAACTGTGCTCTTCCAAGGAGAACGACAACGCTTACCGAGTTTGACTACAGAACATTTCTCTCACGCGTCGAGACCGGGTTGATGGCAAGGGCCCACCCCCGAGGCAGACTGCGAATAGGGGGGACACCCGGCACCCGCGACAGCCAAGAACTGAAGGATTTAGTTGCCGTTTGTTGCTTTTTAGGTTTCTTCAGCACTTGAAGTACATTTGTGAACCATTTTATTGGGCTGTCAGTTGAACCTCGCTTGTCAATCGGAGAGTTGAGTTGCAAGCTAGCCTCTGAGCTAGGTGGGTTCATATATACAAGTCGACCTTTTCTCTGGAATTTTCAAGTGTTTTACTCACAGAGTAAATTTAGTATTGCAATCAGACAATATGAGCCGAAAATCGGTGGTGACATGCCTCGACGCGCGGTGATGCCCCCAGAACAGGGGAGTGTTGTTGGTTGATGTTGGTTGAGCACAAGGCTGCATGGGCATGGCCACATTAGGCAGTGATGAGTGAGCGCTGAAAAAAAATGTAAAATGCAGCCCACTTATCTGAAACGAACGCGGAATAGGTGGTAATCGCCTTTCAGAAAATATTAAGTCGGGGCGTGGCGAGAAGAAAGGCCTAATAAGGCTTGTTAGAAGCACTTACATGTAAAATCTTGGCTATTAGACTATAGCAAAATGTTCGATGAACTGCCTAGCATCTTCAACGCTATTCTAAGACCTCTTAAGTATTAAACACCTTCCTCTTTGGATGGACAAGCTTCCAGTTAAGGTGTTGCTGTGTGAGTTCACAGAGAACGGCCTAGACAACTCATGAGCAGTGACCCCCCGGCCCTTGCAGCAGTTCTTGAGTCATGCATGTCCGTTTATAGGACTTTGTAGAGCTGCTGTGTGTATGTTAGTTGCCTTGGTAATGGTAGGGGGTGCTTCTTACGCCATCTCAGAGATGATATTCACCTTCGTACTTGGTCCGGACTACGACCGTGCGCATCTCGGGTCAACTCATTCATTTCCCTTCTGGCAGAAACGTCAGCGTTAGAGATGAGAATGCCGTCGCGCCCAATCAAGTCAGTAGATGTATTATCCGCTGCTGCGCGGCACAGCATGGCACGGTACTCATCTGCGGCCGTCGGCGTTTCCTTGATCTTCTCATTTTAGCTGCAGGGGGCTCGCAAAAGTTGCAAAGAAGAGAAAAGAGATAAGAAAGACTCGTAGGGGAACGTAGTTGCACATAGTTTTGAAGCCAAGCTGGTCCAAGCTGTTGATGTGGTCCAGTAAGTCGGCAGGGCTGAACACCCAATTCGACAGCACTGACACACACCAGGCTTCCAGTTCTGACGACTCTCCTAGGAAAAAGAAAGCATGGAAGGGCGGGATGTCTCATCCGCGGTGAACTAATATGCAGTACCCTGGTACGTGCTGCGAGGTGCCACACTGAACCACCGCGGCGGGATCATACACCGCCAAACCCTCACTCACAGCCACCAGTTCGAGGCGATGCCAATATCTTCGGGGACGTAGTTCATCCCGAGCCGTTACGCGTCAAAGATTGGAAGGTCTGGGTGTGAACGGAGACGTGTTCGTCGGAGATGGCCGCAGTTTCATCCACAGCCTGATCGCACAGCCAGTCCACCATCACCACCACCACCATGGCCGAGTTTTCTGGCCAACAGTTGGCCCCCAAATTACCAAGGAATAGGAGGGTATCAAAAAATATCTTCCCTGGCAACTAGGACGCTAAGGCGCAAAGACGCAAAGCTGAAGAGGATCATTGCCTGGCATGGCTGCTGAACCTTGCTGCCCTCCCCTTTTTACACTTCTCTCATGTCTCTTCCCTCCGTGTGGGCCTTCCCCTTGAGAAGTGCATGCATGCGTGCGTAAGGGATTGACCGTTAATCTTGGCTGTTCATCTCTTCTCTCTGTACACGCTCATCCGTTGCTATTAGCCTTTCCAAGTTGTGGTATTCCCTAGTCATCCACTTACACTCCGAGACCCCAACGACCCCATCACCTAAACTCCCATCAACTGTCAGACAACATGCAAGTACCAGAGCATGCCAGAAAGGCTCGCAGAAGCAATCCGAAGCGAGGCAAACTTCGAACAAGGGACCTGCCATTCGCTACACGGCTCCGTGAAGAGCTTGGATTCGCTGGTGAACTCGCCACTGACAAAGACTTCATCCGCACCTTCGAGAGCGCACTAAAAAATCATACCCAGAGCTTCTTTACGAGAAAAGGTATCTCGGGTGCCAATCTCACACATTGGATGCAGCCAGAGCATCAGAATGTCTTTCGTGAGATGGCAAAGACGTTCCTTGAGGAAGAGGGGAGAGGAACCCTCTTCTGGCCGGACGAACCCCATCCTGCCAACAAGAAGGGGTATCGTTACTCTAAGGATTCTAAACGGCAAGTCACTTCCATACATGGTCAATTGAGATGAGAAACCGTACTGACCTTGATGTCCTCTAGACTCCGCAGTCTCTTAACCCAACTCTTCTTCCGTCTCAACCAGAACCAGAGGAACATGCACAAATACAAAGGCAGAGCAAGCTCGTCTTCCCAACCGGCGGAAACTTCACGACAAAGCTACACAACTGCCGACAACGCCCAGAGGCAGACTACCCAGCAGCAAGGCAATGCGCCTGGTACTTCCGCCATCATCAACAACAATAACAGTAGTAGCGGCAGTAACACTACAATCCCCATGGCCGGATCGGATGCTGCCAACTCGTATATTCATGAGGGATACAGTCTCGAAACAGCAATTGATGTGGACGGGCTACCGGCGTTTGAGTTTGATCCTCTTGACGTTGAAGACGGCCCAAGACATGCCAAGTACTTGAAGTAAGCTGCTGTCCTTGCAACCATGTCTGGTTCTGTGGACTGACAGTCATCAGCGATCCCGATCTACCGCCGTCCAACTTGCACTACATACCTAGAGCCCTCCAGCCAACGGTGGAAGATCAAGTCGACGAGTATTATCTTCAACCATCCAATAATGTGCCTTCCGAGCAAGCAGACAGTGCACCCGCTCAAGATCCATATGCGGGACCTGACAGCCCAGAGGGAGCGGCGCCTGGTGTACGCATCCTTAACCCCCTGAGAATTTTACGAGTTTGTTGACCAAAGAACAGAGCAACGGCCAAGCCAAGCGACCGGCCGAAGACGAGCCCGAGCAAGACCGTCGTCGAACAAAGACTCCTCGTCAGGAACAAGATGAGGAACCCAGGGATACTCGTGCTGGTGCTAACGAGAACAACCATGGCGCTGCCCCTGTCCCATCAGAATACTGCAGTGACCTGTACGGATACCTCTCTGGCAGGCCACGAAAGCAAACGCAGCGAGAGAATTACATCGTCGGAGAAGATGCTATGGACCGCGTTCTTGGGCCCATGTCCCGCGAGCACAGCAAAGACCTTGGGACAGATGGTCGTGTTGCATCTACGACCGAGGACTTAGGGTCCAATGACCCCCCTCAATCTGGGATAGCTGTTGACCCTGTGCCAGAGACGGACTCTGAGGCTATTCAGAAGCAGCCTGAAGCATCCCCTGCTGAGGCCTCCCCAGAGAAGAGGGACCCCCTGCCAGTGGACAAGGCATGCGTGTCGCAGGATAGTATCCAGCCACAGTCACAGTCACAGCCACAACCACAGCAAGGAGTCGACCCTGGCCACCAACAGGGGCCTGAAAGGCATCAATTGAGCCCTGAACAGGAGCCGCAGAATGACGATGCTGCCATCAACTCTCCTCAACAGCGCCACACGGAGAACAACCCTCCCGCGAAGCAGCCAACTCGTGCTCCCCCGCTAAACTTTGCCTTTACCGTGTATCTCACCGAGATGGACCCCATCTTCTGGAGGTTCTCGAGAGAGTTCTTCCAGATGTCGATGCGGGAGCTAGTAGATGAGCTGCCTCTAGAGGGCAAAGATAGCCTCGACCGTTTGTCTATCACGGTGCGGGCCACCAAATGGGTAGATTCGCATCAGGTCTTTATGTTTAACGAAGAGTATTACAAGTCGGTCAGAGAAGGATACGTTCGACGCATTAGCCAGGATATGCGCAACGCTAAGCAGGACGGGTCGCGATTGGACTATGAGATTATTATTAAACCGGGGAGACCCGAGGATAGGAACGACGGTCCGTTTGTTCTGCAGATCTAGGCTAGCAAACAGCATGGGAAAAGCAAGTATAGTAAGAAGTGTAAGACTACTGGCATTTCCGACCAAAAGCCACAGAAATCTGTAGGCTTTACATTTTAACTTGAAGACCCCGATATTAGAAGAATGACCGGGAGAGTTCATACGTATTCACACTAACGCATGAGCGTGGTGCTAAGCAGCATGTCATATTAGCCCGTTTGCTTTAAAAGGTCGGATGATTGCATGCTTCAGATCGGAATGCAGCTCTCTTGCGCATTAATTACAAAACCAGTCCTTAGTGGTACTGCATCTATTAGCGGCGTAAATGACAGGGCCTCCATTTCAGCACAACATTTGCTGCAGAAGATACTGGAGCCTTGAGCAAACGAAGAGCCTTCGGGGGCTGGGCAGGCACCTTTCCATTCCTGAGAGGCCTCAGAGTTGATGGAAAAGAAAAGAGCAGAGACAAGTCACCCCCGACAAACCCTGTCTCGTGTGGGTGGGATTTTCTGCACGACCCTGGTCGCCGTCTGCATGGCCCTTCTTCAGCTGAGTGAGTGCCCTGTATCCATATCCTGCGATGGTGCATTTACAGAACCAACACAATACGACATGATGTTGGTGAATAGCCAGAGTCGAAAGATGGCATCCAGCCAAGCTATGATATTCGTCATCATATGAGATCAACTCCTTTCCCCTCTACTACGTAGTTGAAAATGAACATATCTAGAAGGTTCCAGGGACAAGCCATAATTCTGCGTAGGCGCGTGTTGGTTGCGGAACAAAGGCCTGCTTTTCTGGCCAACAGCACACAAGCTTCAACGGGGAGCAGCATCCGGTGCTCCCAAGCCTGCTCCAAGTTTCACGGCGCCTAATAGGTCACCTACAAAAGGGGATCGTCCTCTAGGCAGAGAGTCTGCCTTATCAATGTCGCCATGACTCCCTCCCCAACCCCTGCCTCTCTTTGTCCACTTTGCAAGTCGTCTGTGGGTTCACATATTACCCCAAGGCGCGCTTCCAACATGCTACCCTTGAGTGACCGACTGACTATTTTCTCTGTGTAATCTGTTTAGTCAGACTCATCCTCAATTGCACCAGTGGTGGCCATTTTGTTATTGGTCTACTGCTTGGTGGATCGTCACCAACATTGCTGTTATTCCTTTCGCTTCCATTGCCAAATATTGAACCATGGAGGTACACAACAGTCAAAGTCCCCGTCGTCCACGGAAAACACTGGCCGAAATAAAGACGACCGATATCCCATCTGTTACAGAGCTTCAGCAAGATCTTGGGTTCGGCGGCAAAAGCGACGCGGACAAGGCTTTCAGAAGATCCGTCAAAAAGCACATTGAGAGAGTTTCACCACCGAGGACAATGTCCCTGGACACACCTTCACCAGATGGAGAGATCCCTCTGATAAAAAGACATTCTCTGATATGGCCCGGAGTTTTCTCGATGTAGAGGGGCCCCTTATGTGGCGAGATGACGCCAACACTGAAAATGCGCACTCTTATCGGTTCTCAAGAGACTACGAACAGTGAGTTTTGGCCCTGGTTTAGGCTCAGAAGGAGGAGGACGAACTGACTCGATCTCTTTAGACTCCTAGATCTCTTAGCACAACTATTCTTCCGTAAAAACGAACATCATAAGCGAGCCATGTCCAACAAGCTTGATAGCCCTTTAGGCTTGAGAGCAACTAATGTCAACCGCCCCCAAGACCATCTTCCTCATACAGTCAACACGGCCGTCCCCGACAATTCAAACGTTGATGATCCCTTAGCCCGTATAAGACATGATGGAGCCACAGTGCATGATACTAGCAGTTCCCCTACTCCGCATGTATCTCCTCGTCTGGAGGACTACGGCTGGAGTCGTCGGGACCTTCTTCTGAATGCGTGGGTCGCATCATCTCAACAGAGACTTACCAGGCTTTCGCTGACCGTGTTCAGATCCCCCAATCAAGAATCGTCCTCCATGCCGGGAAACACATCTCGAGCACAACAGACAGCTGTTGCGAGCTCGTCTCGGGAGGGCCCTGTTCAGCCGCCCAACCAACAACTTCATGTTGAGAGAGAATATGTTTTAGTGGAAGACTCATACGATGATCTTTCAAGCTCTGATGAGTCCATCCCTGCAGTGTGTATCCCCATATTGGACTTGTACATCAACAGCAGCCCTAATCCAGCCAGACCCCCAATCGTGGAAAACGACCTGCCGCGGCCCGACCCGACGAGAACAACCGGCCTGCAAAAGCCCCCAGACGCGAACGAGACCAGCCAAGAGAGCCAGACTCACATGTTGGGGATGATTCGACTCTCATGTCACCGCAAGAAAAAGCAATTATCGGTTCGACCGAGAAACGGCCCCGACAAACGGTTCATCGTGAGGATTACGTTACGGGGAATGAAGCCCTTGCCCTTTACAAAGTTATGGGAAAGGAGGACAAGCAAGAAGCCCGCAAACACAAACGTGTCCTCTCCCCCAAGAAGAAGAATAAGCGACCAAGAGCTTCCAACGTCACTGGGGGTAGAAGCGGTCTCGGGCCTCATGCAGCCCCTGAGAGGGATGCTCCTTCGTCATCAACCGCCCCTGTGGCGACTATGGTTCTCGAATCCGTCGAGCGGGATAACGCGACAGATCTTTCAGGCATCAATGCCGACTTTAACCCTGGAGAGAGTGTCGGCGAGGATGATGTCGGTGATGCCGTTGAAGAAGTTGCTCTGAAGCTGTCAAGGACTCCTACACCTGAAATCCCACAAAACCCCGGTGATCTGGGGGAAGTGAATTTCCTGACAGCATCACACAGTCCTCAACTAGGAGATGAACCAAGATTTGAACCAGACATTACGACAGAAAGGGGTCAACCATTGGGCCACCAAGAAGAGCAGCGGCAGGTTGAAGCCGAACGAAGCCATTCCCCGCAAGACAACGTCCAAGGAGGCAGTCCCACCTCCGATGAGCTCCAAGTTCATAGTGACCCTGGAGCAAGAGACACGGCGACCCGCACTTACAACGTCGACTACACCGTGTACGATGATAATAGAGAACTCGTAACAGACTGGAAACCGCCGCGGGATTTCCTCGACATGTCCTTCGACGGGCTGTTCGAGGCACTGCCGCTGAGACAACCCTGTGGCTTGCGTCTCCGGTTAGAGGAGAGCGGATGGCATTTCTCACGAACTGCCCGTGACGAAGCCAAGTTTCGGTGGCTTCAGAATAGATTCAGGTGGATGATGAATGATGTGAGACAGAAGGCTCTAGCAAAGGGTGTTGTTCCCAACTTTGAGATCGTTATCGAGCCACTCAAGTGAGGGCCTGTTCCTATGGAAATATTGGCAGAATGACGACTACTTTTACTTTTTTCTCGATTCTCATTATGTACGAGTTAGCTTCAACGGATTGAGACATTGAGTTTTACAGTAGTGGTGTCGCAAGCTATCACATAACAATAGTCTTACGTGAACTTCTGGACTGTGCTGAGTGTAAACTAACCCCAATAACATAAGTTTAGCCTTACGTTGATTGCTAGGGAGGCTGTTATATCAAGCAACTCCCCGCAGATTCTTCACATCCCTGTGTTGCATTCTTCCGATCATTTCAATCCTAGTTCACCACCATCCTTCCTCAACACATCAACCAACCAACCATGAGCAGAACTCGGGTCGCGCAAATCTTGTTGCAAGCCGCACGTGTAGCGCCTGAAATCTTCCAGCTTCGTCCAGATTACCGCGCACTCTTGCTGGTTGTCGAGGGCATTCCTCCAGGGCCCAGCGATAGCGCCAGCGAGGCCCTTCTCCAGGAGGCTGAAGCCTCAGCCAAGGGACTCCTGGCGAAGCACCCCGTCACTGAAATCCCACACATCGCCGCTTGGAGAGACGCATATAAAGGTTTCGGTGCCAAGCCTCAAAAGACTCGAAATAGCTTGGAGGCCCTGACCCGTCGTGTCGAGGGTGGTCTGCCGCGCGTCAACCGGCTGACGGACATCTACAATGCCATCTCGGTCAAGCACCAGATCCCGCTCGGGGGTGAGGACCTAGACAAGTACGATGGTTCACCGTTCTTGATTCGGGCCACGGGTCAGGAAAAGTTCCAGACATTCTCTGGCGGAGAACCGTTGACGGAACTCGCTGCGCCCGGAGAACCCATCTGGTGTGATGATACCGGCATCACTTGCCGTCGCTGGAACTGGCGACAGGGACCACGGACTGCCCTAACGAACGAGACAAAGCGGGTGCTGTTTATTCTGGATGCGCTGGAACCCCTTTCAGATGATGTCCTCCACCAGGCTGCTGATGAGCTGACTTCAGCTCTGAAGGCCCTGTCTCCTGACGTCCAGACGGCTCAGAGGCTCATAAAGGGCCCTTAGAGTCGTGATAGGGGGTTACTCAACAATATCTAGAGACGTTGAGACAATGGAGAGAGGTGGCCGACTGTTGTATGTTTGCCT
Organism: Fusarium decemcellulare; assembly: GCA_013266205.1. Taxonomy (NCBI): domain Eukaryota; kingdom Fungi; phylum Ascomycota; class Sordariomycetes; order Hypocreales; family Nectriaceae; genus Fusarium; species Fusarium decemcellulare. Next base: position 11,881 of record JAAGWO010000285.1, read on the forward strand.
CGAGGCGAATGGTAGAACTTGTCTCTTTAAGATCTGCTTCTGGATCCAGATACAAGGCTGCAAGAAACACACAACGATAATAGAACGTTTCTTGAAATGATTAAAATTCATGCAGGATGCTCTTCTCGATGATGTCATGATAATTATTGTGAATCTTGTTAACTTGATGACAGAGCTTGAGATTCTTATTGGACACGGGAAACGAACGAACTGCAAGCCATGACAGGAAAAAATCGTCTTCATCATTAATACCTTACAGATATGTATAAAGTCCATTGAAAACTGCAATGGCGTTGACAAGCCATTACTCCGTTAAAACGCCTCCCATAACAATCCCAATTCTTCCACCTAACTGGCAAACATGCTGCAGAGCTCCCAATCGCCACTCGCAAGCTGCCTCCAAGAGCTTGAGCAGGTAGCTTCCACGGCCTGCATGCCATATTGGCCGTTACCGTGGTCAAGCTGACGGAACAGGGTGACCTTGTAGGCAAGAGCGGCGGCCATGAGGCCAATCTCGACAACCTGGGGGTCGTGCATCTTGTATGCGAGCCACTCCTCGCAGTGCTTGATCTCGTCCTCCAGCGGCGGGTCAGACTCCTTGGTGCGCGGCTCCGGGTCGCCAAACAGGAAGCGGTTCGAGATGACGGCGTCTTTGCCGATGTACTTGAGAGCCGACTTGGGCTTGTCGCAGAGGGCGCGCCAGAGCAGCGTCTCCATCTCCTTTGCGGCGGCAACGTTGCGACCCTTGATCGTGTTGAGCTTCTCGTCGTCCGACTCCTCGTCATCAGAGTGCTCCTTTTGCTTGCCTCCGCCGTTGAAGAAGTCCGAGTTTTCGATGCCCGAGACGATGCTGTTACCCTGCATGCGGGGGGCGAGCTCCATGCCCCTCTGGCTCGAGGGCTTGCCAAACTTGCTCTCCTTGCTGTTGAGACCGTGAGGTGAGGGGTCTGTGGTGAGGCCCAGCATAGTCGGCATGATGGCGGTGTTGTTGGACGACGTTGATATGTGTGTAGATAAGTTGAGTGTCTTATCAAAGTGCTGATCGCAAAAGAAATGAACACAGAAAGAAAGAAGACGGGACCAGGAAGCATATAAAAGAGAAACGCCCCAAAAACCAAGTTCATGCCGCGCCGTTTCGTCAGTCCATGATGGAAATCCTGATTGCTGGGTATGTCGGCACCTAGTGTGACGTCAGCCTTGGCTGAAGTCCTCCGTCAACTTGGAGACTTATGACGGTGATCGACACTTATCGATCATGACCTCGGGTGGTTCTTTCCAAGGCAGAAGCACATTTCATTGGCCGAACTCCCTTCTCGAAGCACCTTGTTCGACGTTCCTGGCCATCCAAGACGTCCAAAGGGCCTCGCCGTTGAGATCGGAGCGTTTTCATGGTGCCATATCATTCTAGCGCCCGTTAGCCGGCGTTGAGACATTGTGGCGGTGTCGTTCCTGTGGCTAAGTAAGAAGAGCACCAGCCACAACAAAAAATCCCCCCCACACCCCACTACCCGACCTTCGTTGCCAAGGGTCCACCAAAATTTCTATCCATTCTCAAAAGTCAGTGGCAGTTTTCTCTTCACCGTTGCACAGCTCGTCGCTCGTTACCTACCAAGCGCAAAGGCGCCGTGTTTCTACAATGGATATCCTCAAGGTCCTGTCGCGAGGGACAAAAAAGACCGGAAAGGGCAACCAAGCCGGCAACAATGGCCTAGCAAAGCTTCCATCGGCTGGGACAAGCACGAATCCTCAGCTCTTCCACGATGAGATCCGCGGACAGAAGCGCAAGCGAACTCGCGACCAACCCGAAACCGAAACTCACGTTGAGCTGCCACAAGTCGACTTTTTCACTCCCAAGGCTGAGCCTGCTCCTAAAGCGTTTCCCGAGACAGAAGAGACCGACCGAGCACCGAGTCCTGTACGCGCCTCACAGCTGCTCAGTGAGGGCGAATGCCGCCAATTGCTGCGATCGCATCGACTGAAGATCACCTTGCTTTCCAAGCCTGAGGACCAGTCCAAGGTCAAGAAGTCCAAGAAGAAGAAGAAGAAGAAAGCAGCCGTCGAGGTAAAGAAGGATAGCAAGAAACAGCTATTCCCACAACCATTGGACTCCTTTGGCGAGCTACGTAGTAGCTATGGTATCTCCCGCAGGGTGGCCGAGAACCTCGTTTTTCAAGGATATCGCGTCCCAACTGAGGTTCAGATGGGTAGTCTGCCCCTTCTCCTGCACCCCGAGGTGGCCTTGAAGGGTGAAGATGGACTGGAAGGAGGGGCGGATTTCCTCGCTATTGCGCCAACTGGAAGCGGGAAAACTATCAGCTTCCTAATTCCGACCATCAAAAATATCATGCGCCGACGATCCAAGGAGTATCTTCATGATATCCATGAATTGGAGGCCGTCATTGTTGCGCCAACCCGAGAGTTGGTGCACCAAATTGTCAGCGAAGGCCAAAAGATCGCACGAGGAACAGGGCTGAAAATCGTCTCGATGAAGAAGAACATGCAACTATCGGCAGAGAAAGTGGACGTAGCCGAAGACAGTTCCGAGGATGAGGACGACAAGGAGGCGGAATCGGAGGAAGAGAAGGATGCAGACGACGAGTCGAAGCCAGCCACCAAGGTGGATATTCTGGTCACTACACCCTTGCTTTTGCTCAACTTTCTCACATCCGGTCCGTCGAACACTCACAAGGTTTTACCAACAGTTCGAGATTTAGTCCTCGACGAGGCTGATGTTTTGCTCGACCCCTTGTTCCGAGAGCAGATGCTGGCTGTTTGGACGGCATGTACCAACCCTGACCTGCGGCTTTCATTCTGGTCTGCTACCATGGGTTCTAACATTGAGTCCTTGGTCACGGAGAAGTTGACTTCAAGGGCTCAGTCGTTGGGCATCACTCCGAAGCCTTTCATTAGGCTAGTTGTCGGACTGAAGGACACAGCTGTGCCAAACATTACTCACAGGCTTACATATACGGCAACGGAACAAGGAAAACTGCTTGCTCTGCGTCAGTTGCTGCATCCGACGTCTAGCGATGACTCGGGCCCTCCCCTTCGACCCCCTTTCCTCGTCTTCACCCAGACTATCGACAGAGCGACTGCTTTGCACGAAGAGCTGAAATACGACATCCCCCTTGAAGCTGGCGGCTCAGCAAGAATTGCTGCCCTGCATAGTGGTCTCACCGACCCTGCTCGATCGGCAATCATGCGCAAGTTCCGCGCTGGTGATATCTGGGTTTTGATTACAACAGATGTATTGGCGCGTGGCGTTGACTTTGCTGGCGTGAATGGGGTGGTGAATTACGATGTGCCTGGATCTAGTGCTGGCTACGTCCACCGCGCTGGTCGAACAGGCCGTGCCGGCCGCGAAGGTGGTGTCGCCGTGACTTTCTACACTAAGGAAGACATCCCTTTCGTTAAGATGGTTGCCAATGTGATTGCAGCAAGCGAGAAGCAGGCAGGCAAGACGGGTGACCAAGCCGGGGTCCAGAAGTGGCTTCTCGACGCATTGCCCAACGTGGCCAAGGCAGATCGAAAGAAGCTCAAGGAGCGAGGCGTGGAAGCTCGACGAAGTGGTAGCAAGGCTAAGATTACGTCTAAGAGTGGCTACGAGAGGCGCAAGGAGAACAACCGCCGGGGCGCTATTGAAGGGAGCAAGAAGAGAAAACTGCAGGATGACCAAGGCGACAACGGAGATGAAGATGCTGAATGGGCTGGTTTCAACGATTGAATCGTCCAGAACCGCGGCAAATAAGACTAGCATAGGAAGAGCTAGACGCAGAAGAGAAGCACAGGACGCACCGAAGATATCGCCCACCGATGCTTAACACATAGCAACTGAGCTCCATAGGGGACATCACCTGTCTTGACCGGGGAATACAAAGTGAACAATCTTGACAAACGAATCAAACCAGCAAACCCGGGCCAATTTCACCTTGACAAGCCTCATATTTGGACCGGCGAACGTTCCCAAATGGGCAAGTGATGGTTTAGAGACTAACACCAGCGGGCGATATTGATGCGCTTGGCAGGTAAAATTGCATTGGGAAAGGCCACATGTTTTCAGCGCTTCCCGCCTCGTTCAACAATGAACTTCTCGTCGCCTTCGTTTTAGACGTCCCGCGAAGACCAGGCTAAGCTACAAGACTGACCTGAGCTATGCGTAGTTCCAACGGACGATATGGTGGAGACAGACACCCCTGAAGGGTGGATGAGCTGTCAGGCATTTGTCGACTCGAATCATTAAAGATGGCAAAGACAGCGAGGATCCCGCAACTAGACCGGATGAACATCTGGGCGCGCCCCCGTTCATTTTAATCTGAGAACGAATCACATCATCCAGCGGCAGTCTTCAATGGCACTGTCTCCAGTCCCGTTTGCTCGTCAGCAAAAGGTTAAACAGACTTCAAGTGCCGGCAATGTCAACGGTGAGTTGGCACCCCGGGAAACAGGGCAACGCCCGAGTCAAGCGGCACGTGGACATTCCAGAGAAGCCCTTGGCTGGTTGCAACGTGCAGCGCCGTTTTCGTCGCTGCCCATAGGATTGAGGATTGGTTCCTCAAGGCAAAGGATTCGCCAAGACGAGAAAAGCGTTGGCCGTGCTTGGAGCATTTTGGCGTCTCTGCACCACCTGGTGATCCTGCGTTCCTACTAGCCCTTACTTTGGAGGCTTAGCCACTCCCGTCGTTCGACTGGCTGGAACAGTTGCCCGACAAAGCAGCCTGCCACGTTTCGGCATCTGGTTTGTAAATGCGCGTACCTGGGCTCGGATGAGCTTGGCGGCACTAGGTCGAGACGAGTCTGTACGTGTCCTGTAACCTTTATCGTTCTCCTGCATGCGCTTAAGCTGACCAAAAAGCTAGATGAATGAGAAGCACGGGAAAATCTGAGCCGAAGGGACGGTAAATCATCATCGCCGCAATGCCTCTCTCGCAACTCCAATCTAGTAACGGGCGACTCGGCGCCTAGACAAGTGTCTTGGCCCCAAGACCGAATAGGCCTCTAGAGAACAGACCATTGACGGCGACCAAGACTGCTGCGCCTTCTTACCATGTACGCGCCAGAGAAAAGCTCGCCGTGGTCACGTCAACTGCCTGTCACCCATCCTCATTCAGCCGGCCTGGTGTTGTCCTTTATTGACCGCCAAGGCCAAGTCATCCAAGGCCCTCCATTGGTCAGGATGCGGCGTTTTGGGAATCCTGAAACAAATTTGCTTCCTACCCACACCACCTAGATCCTTTTTGGACGCCATTGTTGGTGGCCACGAAGTCGTGATGCATCATGGCCCCCGGTCATTATGCCAGGAACGGGGCTAAGATCTACTGCTTGTGCCCTCTTGGCCTAGAACCCAAAAAGCTTGGCAATGCCGGCGTCCAATCCCCTCAGGCGACATCCCTGGGGAGGACAGGGCAGCGATGCAGAGGGTGATGAGGGACAATGGGCCGAGCCTTTGCCCAGGCGCCGGTCGGCCTGTGAAAGCTCTTTAATCTCTCAGTCTTCTCTTTATGGGAGGGGGCCAGCAACCCCCAGGGCCTTTCTTGTTTCCATCCCAAGTGAAAGGAAACTTGAACTCTCCATTCCTTCCAGAGGCCGGAAGTTTCATACCTTTGTCGCTCACTACACTCTTGGTGAGAGAAAGCCTCACCATCCACTCCTTTGTCTGAATCATTCTTTAAGATCGACTGGATCGCTCTTTCGCTTCTATTGTCTTGTTAGTCCGAGTCTTCGAGACACAATCCAAACCGAACGAAGCATCTTCTGTTCTAGAGAGCCATTCTCTACTATTCGAGTCTCACAAGACCAACTGAAACTATTCAGTATATCTCAGGATACAAACCTAAGGGCACTATGAAATTCACCGTGCCTTTCTTACTGGCCTCTGCTGCCTCAGTTTCTGCATTGACGCAGCAATGCTCGGGTACTGCCCTTGAGGAGGGCGGCAACTGGTTCTGCGGCGCCGTCAAGCAGATCCTATATGAAGGATTTGCCGGCAGCGGAACTTACAAGGCTGTCACCAACATGGGCAAGGACGGACAATGCGATTCGGAGGATATCCCATACAGCGGTCCTCTCGCGCCGCTTGACGAGGATGTAAGTGGTTCGACTTTCTGATAACTCCCGGTGTCGATGCTGAACTAGAAATTTGTAGCTCTCCCTTCACATCCGTGGACCGTTTAACCTGAAGCAGTTTGCGGTGTACAACCTCGCCTCGGACAACAAGAAGCGTGACATTGCCCCATCTCCTCATGTTCATGCTCGTCGTCATGGCCACCACCACTTCCACGAGCAGCGCAAGCACAAGCGAGCCGACTGGGTGACGGCCACCATCGAGGGCAAGGTCGTCTCCTGGGAGAACACCTACTTCGGCCCTGCCACACAGGCTGCCCCTGCTCCCGCTCCTGCTGCTGCGACTGAGCCCGCCGAGCAGCCTGCTGAGCAGCCTGCGTCTAAGCCCAAGTCTGATTCGACCAAAAAGGTCACCACTCCGGCTCAGGACAAGACCAAGACCCCTATCAAGAAGCCTAAGGCCAAGGGCGACACGACATCCAAGTCTACTGCCGCTGGAGGCGACTGGGAGCGTACCGCCTACTACAATGCTGAGCAGCAGGTTGCGGAGAACATCGTCTTCCTCGGCAACTATGGCGGCGAGGGCTCTGGAGTGTTTGACAAGTACGTCTCGGTGTAGTTACCGTCCCGAGTTGTGTGAACACCCATACTAACAGCCTTCGATAGCACTTGGGGCAACTCCCTGTCCTACCTAAACGCCAACGGAGACGGTGGCTCATCTTCTCCCAAGGTTCTTAAGGACGTCTACATCCCCTCCAACAAAGAGTTTTCCATCTTTAGCGCCGAGAAGTGCGACGAGAGCTGCGGCTACTCTCGTGCCTCTGACGTTGCCTATAGTATGTGCCCCTCTCTTCTTTCTTGATCGCTAAGTACTACACTAACATACTTAAAGAGGGCTTCTCCGGAGCCAACAAGGTCTTCCTCTTTCACTTCAAGATGCCCCTCGACGGTGACACTGGATTCAACGGCGACATGCCCGCCCTCTGGGCCCTCAACGCCCGCATCCCACGCACGATGCAGTACGGTGACTGTAGCTGCTGGGGCACTGGCTGCGGTGAGGCCGACATCTACGAGGTGCTCGCCTCTGGTGACACCAAGTGCAAGAGCACGTTCCACCTCAAGAATGGTGCCGGCAGCTCGGACTACTTTGACCGTCCCATCGACAAGTTCATCAAGGTCGCCACCGTCTTCGACGAGCGCACCTCAAGCGTCGCCATCAAGGAACTGCCCGATGACTTTGACTTTAGCTCGGGCCTGAATGACAAGACTGTTCGTGCCTGGGTTGAGGGTTTTGCCGACGCTGAGCAGGGCAGCAGCTTGTTCCAGCTCGCTAGCTAAGGATGAAGGCTAGAGGAAAGGGGAGATTTGGTAATTTTCTTGTGTATACGCTGGCTCGCCATGATAATTTTGCGTGCCCGAATCTGCTTCTCTTGTTTATATATTGTGATATCAATTTTGAATGGAATATGAACAAACTCGCGCTGCCCGCCTCATTCCTCACACGAGAGCATTTGAGTGACAACATTTCAGTAGAGCTTATGGGTTGCAGAACACTTGATCTGGCCGGTCAAGTATCAAACACGTGAAGCGTGAGCTCACTGCTCAAAAAGTAACCCATGGTTGTGGTATGTCGACAGATTCTAGCAAATTGGGAGAAAGTTTTCTAGGGTATAGCTACTGCTACAATACTATACAAGTCCCATCATTCGTACATAGTCCCCGCTGGCGGTCTCTCTTTTTAGAACATATCGTACAGCAGCTCTCAAGGATGGTTCACAAGTCTTTATCCTCTTTATTCTCACTCACCGGATCAGACTTTTCAGCAGCTGAGAGCCCAACTACGTTTCGTATGGTGCCGAAGCTCAGACAATCACTGATGCGGTTGACACCGGAGAAGAGCATCACCATGCGCTCAACACCGCAGCCCCATCCACCGGTTGGAGGCAGGCCATAATCTAGAGCCTTGACAAAACTCTGATCTAAAGGCGCAGCGTCTCCATCGTCATCTTCAAGAGGATCGTCCAACACTTCCAAGGCAGACATCTCTCCTTCTTGAGTTTCTGCAGCCTCGATCGCAATGCTGCCATCTGGTTTGTTAACGAGGTTCCGGTGATCGAGAAGTTTACGCTTCTGAGCCTCAGGATCATTTTCCTCCTCGTACATGTTGGCTAGTTCACGGCCACCAATGAACAGCTCTGCACGGGCAGACACAAGCTGAAAGCTCTTTGGGCAAAGGAAGCTCTTTGCTAGGGGCGACATGCATGCAGGGTGGTTCATGATGAGAACAGGCTCCGTGAAAGACATGGGCTCCAGATAGACGGCAGCTAGCCGATCAAGGAGCTTGGCCAAGGAACTGGGCACCTCGCCTGGGATCTGGACGCCGGCGAGCTTCAAAATAGCCAGCAGCTCTGGTAGCGCATCCTTGGAGGAGAGTTTAGGAAGACGTAGGCCAAGAGCTTCCTCAAGGGCGGGAACGAACTCGACGCGTTTGAAAGGACGGGTGAAGTTGCTCATGTCGACGGGAGGGAGGGAAGTGAGCTGTGTGGAGATGAGCTCCTGGGAATGTTGTGCAAGACTGCACATGAGCTCCTCAGTTTCGTCGATCAAGTCTTCCAGGTTGCTGTATGCGCTGTAGAATTCGCACATAGTGAACTCGGGGTTATGTGTTGCGTCAACTCCTTCGTTGCGGAACGAAGGGCCAATCTCAAAGACCTTGTCGACGCCTCCGATGACAAGACGCTTGAGCCACAGCTCAGGCGCGACGCGCATAGCAAGATCTTTGTCTTTGAATTCCGTGGATCTGGTGACAAATGGCCGTGCAATGGCGCCGCCGGCATTCTCAGCCAGGATTGGAGTCTGAAATTCCAAGAAGCGCTTGGAGTGAAAGTAGTCACGCATGTGCTTAAGGATTTGTGCCCGAAGCCGCAAGACGTCGATAGCTTGGCGATTGACCAGCATATCAACGTGTCGGTCTTGCATCTTCGTCTTGGGATCGGTGAGCTTCTCCGGTATTTGCTCCATTGTAGGAGATAGTAACTCGGGCAGAGCCTTGGCCTCGATTGTGAGCTCGCCAGCTTTAGTACGGGTGGGGATGCCGACAATAGCTGCCAGATTGTAAGCATCTGGGTGACAATAGAGTGAACATTTGGGATCCTACATATGTGGTCGCCCACTTCTATCAAATTTCTGAACATCGAGAACTTGATTCTCCTCTGTGCTTGGTCCAACATGCATTTTGACCGGTTTACCATGACCTGTAGGCGCTCAAACTCATTCACGATGTCGAGGAAGACGAGATTCTTCCCGGCAACTCGCTTCGACCGAACCCGGCCATAGACGCTCACATCCTTAGTGTCGTCCAGCTCGTCACGAAATGCCTCTAAAAACTCAGGCACGGACATTCGCTTAGCACGATGCTCGAGACGTGGGTGGGTCTCAGGATAGAGTGCATCCTCACTCTCTTGCTCCGCCCACAGCTCAGTTCGGCGCTGTTGCTTGAAAGGGGAAAGGCCCTCGTTGTCATCCTGCGGCCTCGTCACCGGATCTCTCTGATGCACGGCTGACGTGGCAAGAGACCTTCCGTGCAAGACACTTGTCAAGCCCCATCCTGTCCTCGTCAACGAGTTACCGCAGCTAAGCACTTGCGGACATCGAGCACTTGCAGACGCTTTCTGTGAAAGCTCTTGTATCAAAGGCCGACCAGCCTGACGAAGGTACCGTATAGACATCATGGCGTCTGTCAATTGGGTTAGCGCTCTGGCCCTATCCCGAGATGCGAGGTGAAGAAAGAGTTAAAGCAATATAATATCAGACAATGGCAGTTGTAATCAATCACAGCAAGCTGTGTCAATCGCAGCGGTTCTGAAGCGAATATGCGAGTTCATCATAAAGAGCAAGGAGAGAAAAGTAGAAGCAAGGCAACTGTGTACTTACAATCATCATGGCAGCATGGAACTCGCGCTCCATGTGTGGAAAAAAGAGAAGCTTCTTCGACATGACGGGCGAGAAATTTTAAGCAGGCGAAGGGACCCGCCGGAGTTAATCCGGGTTATCGGGTCCACCACCAGCCACACTTCAGCCTCGACAGAGTGAGGCGCACAAGCTTCGACGCAGCTACCAACCACCCAAGGCTGAAATTTGTTCCTACGCGATCTACCTAGCATACCCGCGCAACTCCACCAAAGTTCGCGACACTTTGCGCCGGATCATCCAATTGACCTCCACCATCATCACGTTGCGATCTTGCCTCTGACATATACAACCATGGCTCAGCAACCACTTTCTTCGTCGGCACAGCCCACCGACATCTACGGAGGAGGTATGCGCAACTCCAGCTCCCCAGTCGCGTCAGCCCGCTGTGAAGATCTCGACTAACTTGATGGTCATACAGATGAGGTTTCTGCGCTCGTCCTCGACCCTGGTTATTGCTATACTCGAGCAGGATTTGCTGGCGAAGATGTCCCCAAGTCCATTCTGCCCTCATTTTACGGCCACACGACCAGTGACCCTCCTCGTGACATCTTTGGTGACGAATGCCTCGTCCCTCGCCCTGACTTCGAGGTCCGCAACTACATGAACCGGGATAGCGTGGTGGAAGACTGGGATGTTGCAGCTAGGATCTGGGAAAATATGCTCGTCAAGCGCCTGCAGCCCGAACGGCAAACACCGCCTTCCAAGAACGGCCTGAACGACGACCCCAAAGACGAGGCTCCCGACGGAGAGGGCGATGTGGCCATGGACGATGCCGAAGCCGAGTCGGCAGAGAAGCCCCTCGGCGAGAACCCCCTTTTGGTCACAGAGGCGCCATGGAACACACCCAAATCGCGGGAGAAGGCTATCGAGATCATCATGGAGAACTGGGGCTGTCCCGCGTTTTGGCTGAGCCGTACGCCGGTGTTGGCAGCGTTTGCCGCTGGCAAGGCCACCTCACTCGTTATTGACGTGGGCGGCGCCAACACTTCGGTCACAGCCATCCACGATGGCATGGTGCTCAAGCGATCCATTCAAAAGTCTCCAGTCGGTGGTCTGTGGCTCTCATCCCAGATCCGCAACCTCTGGGAGACTTCGGAGCCCAAGGTTGATCTGACGCCCACCTTCATGATAGAGAACAAGACCCCTGTCGATGCTCTGGCACCGCCCTCAGTTCGACTACGTCACTTCCCCTTCCAGATCAACGATTCTTTCCGTGCCTACGAGGAGGAGCGTGTGTTGACCGAGTTCAAGGAGTCCGTGGTAGAGGTATGGCGTGGCCCCGGCCGATACAACGTGCCTGGCAATGAGGAGTTTGTGAAGACACAGCCCGGCCGAGTATTTGAGATGCCCGATGGCTACAACCAGATGTGGCGCGAGCAGCGATACCGAGTGACTGAGGGCATGTGGGATGAGACGGCCGGATATGCCGTTCCCGAGGCCGAACGCCTCACCAAGGCGCAGACGGTCCCTGAGTTGATCCGCTCAGCCCTGAATGCCGTTGACGTCGACCTCCGGGGTAATCTACTGGCCAACGTCGTTGTCACGGGCAGCACTAGCTTGATCAATGGCTTCAACGACCGTCTTAACAACGAGCTGATGGCCATGTACCCCGGCCTCAAGATCAAGATTCACGCCGCGGGTCTGACGAGTGAGCGGCGCTTTGGAGCTTGGCTTGGTGGCAGCATCCTCGCCAGCTTGGGCACGTTCCACCAGATGTGGATTTCGCGCAAGGAATACGAGGAGAACGGACCCAACGTGGTCGAGAAGCGATGCAAGTAAACCAAAGGCTCTTGAAAACGGGCTTCGGGCGTATGGAGTTGGGAAGAAGATGAACATATTTCAGTTGAGCTATAAGAAAGGGCCTGGTTTGGCAAAAGTTTAGTCTAGACGGGCAAGATCCATATGAGAAGAGCTATTCTTGATATCCAAACCTTTGTTCAACGTGCAGTGAGATGTTGCTCATTCTAGACATGCAATGAAGATGATCCCGTCCGAAATCAGGGTACGAGTTAAGCCGTCAAGCAGCCGTCCTAGTGTCGTCTGCATTCTCTTTGGCCTCGAGCTCCCTTTCGGCCCTTCGGTTCTTGACCCATGACCCCAGTTCTGCCCAGATGCGTTCCTTTTCAGCAGGTGAGAGGGTGGCGGCCAGCCCACTTGTACTGCTCGCGGCAAATACCCTCGCACCCTCCCATTCGCCTGGGATAACGCCCATATTCTCCGTCTCGTCTTGCCAGCCGTACTTGAAGGCCTTGCCAATAGGCTTTCCGTGTCTCACACGCCAGACGCTCTCCCAAATACTCTTGCCTACAACGCACACAGACTCGGGGCGGTACTTGCGGCACTTTTCATGGAGAATCTCGACGCCTTCGTCCATCTCCTGCTTGCTGAGTTCAGCGCCGTTGCGACTGGGTCGAGCAACGATGTTGGTCAAGCCCAGAGAGTAGAGCTCTGGCATCTGGCGGTCCTCGGTTGCGCTGCAGAGACGTGGAGTTACGCCACTTGAGAAGAGCAGCTTCCAGAAGAGATTTGAGGGGTGGGCGTAGGCGTGTCCAGTCCTGGCTGTCTGGATGCCTGGGTTCAGACCAATGAACAGAACAAGGAGGTTGTTGGCAATGGCGTCGGGGAGACCTGGGAGATGGGCATATGTTGAGGGGGGCGCGTAGCCAGTGCTGGTGCGAGTTCGTTTCTTTGGAGGTTTGCTATCATTGTCCTCTTTTTCTTGGGCATTTTTCTTCACCCTCTTCGATGTAGAAACCAAGACGGATGAGGATGACGCTGAGGTTGAAGACGTCGAAGTCGCAAACCGAGGTGAGGTTCGTCGAGGTGAAGGATCGCCACTGGTTGTTGTTGAAGCCGGGTCAGAGACACTAAACATGAACTCGCTCAGTTGCAGACGTCCTTTGAAAGTGGCTGGTTTTGGAGGCGAGCTCTGTGCCTCATCCTCACATTCGACTTCTTCAACATCCGACTCCTTGATGTGAGCCTCTTTGGGCACATTACCCCTGGCCATGGCAACTGTTGTAAGTTGATGACAGGACTTTGGTAATGATTGAAAAGGGAAAGAAGTCTGACTTCACCTGTGGCGCGTATTATGCAAGCAGCGTGAGAAATTTGCCTTCATCCTCATCATTTTATTAAAATTTCCCGTGGAAATGAGGCAGCATCTGCCTAGATCGTTTGAGAATAGCTTCATCTCCTGCCAGAGAATGTGGTGGAATGAATGGCCAGACCCTCCCAGGCCCTTCGAGTCTGCTGAACCAGCATCGGGGCCTATTTCCAGCGATTGATCAGTGGGAACCCGGCAATTGTGTCAGCCTCCGCCACAGCCACACGACAAGGAACTAAGGCAGTGTGGTGGGCGGCAGGGAGACACGCTGAGAGCAGGAGGGACATGGACGAATCGGCCCCTGAAAATTGAAATCTGGGTACCTACGTAGGTGCCCAGTACTGTCAGCCTGAAAATCGCAAGCGACGATACGAGCCGTTAGTAGATCTCCCAAGCCCAGCTCAACGTTGCTTGGTAGTTCTTAGAACAGTTGTTGTCAGTACACACTCTGCCCACCCCGCAAGCGTTCTTTGCGCGACACAGGTTGTTGGGCTTACGCTCCTGTCACCACCAGAGATGCTCATCAGCAACCAGACAAGCGAATAGGAGGGGCCAGCCCATCAGCATGGGCGCTATGGCGCTCTCGGCGAGGCTTTTGGACTTTGGGTGGTGCCCGGATGCTTGCATCTCACGGAGCAGTCTACAACAGCATCAGACAGAGGCAGGATCGATGGGGCCCTTGAGCCGCTCTTTGGCCCCTCTCAATTGGCTGCTGGGCAAGTAGTTGGCGGGGCAGCTGAGAGGGGCATTGGGGCATCAGCATCGGCGGCGGCGGGGAAGGAGCTTCACGTAAGGTGAGCTAAGGTGCAGTTAGGTGCAGTAAGAATCCAAAGTTAAGCAGGTCCTGGTGGCCGACATTCGTCTCAGGGTCTTTCCGAAACCACTGCAGCTTCGTATTTATCGACTCGTCCCTCCCCGTCGCCTCCAGCTTATCCCCTTCTCCCTCTCCTCTCTTCTCTGCTCTTCCCCTCCAACTCCATCCAACTCCGCCTCTCTCATCCTCCACCGTCTTTCGGGCTTGCAGAAACTTGTCCTTTGTCAACTCTCAATTGCTCTTCCTCGTTGCTCCAGACTATCCCAGTCTCCCCCCCTACAGCCGTCCTCACCGCAACTCTCCCAACCAGAACGAACATCAGTCACAATGGAGGCCATTAAGCAGGCTCTTCACATCGGCGACAAGGGTGCCGGTGCCCCTCCTGAGCCGACTGCTGAGGCTCTCAACGAGCTCAAGGAGAAGTACACCCAGGCCGGCCAGGAGCACGTCTTCACCTTCTACGACTCTCTCTCCTCGGCTGAGCGAGGGACTCTCTACCAGCAGCTCTCTGGTTTCGATCCCGCCCACATCAACGACATCACGAAGCGTGCCCTGAACCCCCCCAAGACCAGCGATGAGCCCGATCACCTCGAACCCCTTCCCGAATCTGCTACAGCCAGTATCCTCGACTCTAACCCCGACGACATTGCCAAATGGTATGACTCGGGCCTTGACCTCATCTCCAAGGGTCAAGTTGCCGTCGTCCTCATGGCTGGCGGTCAGGGCACTCGACTCGGCAGCTCTGCCCCCAAGGGCTGCTACGATATCGGCCTCCCCTCTCACAAGTCTCTGTTCCAGATCCAGGGCGAGCGAATTGCCAAGATCCAAGAGCTTGCTGCCAAAAAGTCTTCTGGTGGGGATGCCATTGTTCCTTGGTATGTCATGACCAGTGGTCCTACTCGTGGTCCTACCGAGAAGTTCTTCCAGGAGAACAAGTACTTTGGCCTGAACCAAGACAATGTCAAGATCTTCGAGCAGGGCGTTCTGCCTTGCATCTCAAATGATGGCAAGATTCTCCTTGAGACCAAGGGCAAGGTAGCTGTCGCTCCCGATGGAAACGGCGGCCTCTACCAGGCTCTCGTCGTTTCTGGCGTTCTCGACGACATGCGCAAGCGTGGAATTCAGCACATTCATGCCTACTGCGTCGATAACTGCCTTGTCAAGGTTGCTGACCCTGTCTTCATCGGTTTCTCCGCCTCCCTCGATGTCGACATTGCTACCAAGGTCGTGCGTAAGCGCAACGCCACCGAGTCTGTTGGCCTCATCCTCTCCAAGAACGGCAAGCCCGATGTTGTCGAGTATTCCGAGATTGACCAGGCCACGGCTGAGGAGGCCGATCCCAAGCAGCCTGATGTCCTCCGATTTCGCGCTGCCAATATTGTCAACCACTACTACTCTTTCCGCTTCCTCGACTCCACCCCTCAGTGGGCACACAAGCTGCCCCACCATATCGCCCGCAAGAAGATTCCCGCTGCTGACCTCGAGAGCGGCGAGACTGTGAAGCCTGAGAAGCCCAACGGCATCAAGCTCGAGCAGTTTGTGTTTGACGTGTTCCCTCTGCTGTCCCTCGACAAGTTTGCCTGCTTCGAGGTCAAGCGTGAGGATGAGTTCTCACCTCTCAAGAACGCACCTGGCACTGGTGAGGATGATCCCGATACCAGCAAGCGTGACATCATGACCCAGGGTAAGCGCTGGGCAGAAGCTGTTGGCGCCATTGTTACTGGAGACGACCCCAATGCCGGTATCGAGGTGTCGCCTCTCATTAGCTACGTAAGTCGAATCGTCGTGACTGTTAAAGCATAATGCTGATTTTGCATAGGGTGGTGAGGGTCTGGAGAAGATCAAGGGCAACGAGATCCGAGCGCCGGCGGTTCTGGAGCGTGAATAAGAGACATGATGACACCATTATAACCAAGCTGGACAGCATCATGGCGCCGCTGTTGTAACTTGTCCAAGGAAGTGGGCCTGTGAAAAAGAAGGAAGTGAAAAAACTCGTGTCGCTGTAAATTACGAGGCGAGCGTATGATTGATGATAATAAGCTGACACATAGATCGCGCTGGGAGAAATACAAACATGTGATGATATGATTGAGTAGACGCATAATTTGCACACACAAGTGATGAGACATGACAGTTAACTCTTAAAGCTTGTATTGACCGCTTCTACTCTTTGTCTTGGTCCAAGTGTCTATATGGTGTCTAAAATGGCGCAAGTCTATGGGTGATCGTAAAGAAGTGTTTTGCTAGTTGGCTCGTTCGTCAGCCTCGTGGTCGGCAAGGAATTTTTCAGCCTCAAGGGCAGCCATGCAGCCGGTTCCTGCACAAGTCAAGTTAGCCTTATTGTTTCGAGACGATGTTGGAGGTTTACAAGTGTAAGAACTTACCGGCACTGGTGATGGCCTGTCGGTATCGCTTGTCCTGGACGTCACCGGCAGCAAAGACACCTTCAACGCTGGTGTTTGTGGTGCCAGGAACTGTCTTAATGTAGCCATCCTCGTCCATGTTGACCTGACCCTTGACGAGCGCGGTGGCAGGGTCGTGGCCAATGGCGTAGAAAAGGCCATTGGCCTCGACGGTCTCCTCCTCGCCGGTGGCATTGTTCTTGACGACCAAGTGGCTCATGAGGCCGTCGGCACCACCCTTGATCTCAGTCGCACCACTGTTGAAGCGCACGGTGACCTTGGGGTGAGCGAGCAGACGGTTGGCCATGGTTCGGCTGGCGCGGAGGACATCTCGGCGGACGAGGACGGTAACATGGCTGGCATACTTTGTGAGAAAAGTGGCTTCCTCGGCGGCCGAATCACCACCGCCGATAACATAGAGGGGCTTGTTGCGGAAGATAGGGACGGCACCGTCGCACACAGCGCAGGCGGAGACACCGTTCTGCCAGTACTTGTCCTCGCCGGGCAGGTTGAGGCGGCGGGCAGAGGCACCGGTGGCGATGATGACGGCGTCAGCGGTATGTGTCTCTTCGGGGTTGAACTCAGTCGTGTACTTGAAGGGGCGGGAGGAGAGGTCGAGGGTCGTGACTGTGTCGGTAACGATCTCAGTGCCGAAGCGCTCGGATTGCGCCCTCATGTTGTCCTATGACACGGGTTAGGCTGTGGTGGTCTCATGGAGGCGGGGAAAGGGCCCTCACCATCAACTCGCCTCCCATGATGCCCTTGGGAAAGCCGGGGAAGTTTTCAACTTCGGTAGTGGTGGTCAATTGTCCACCGGCGGCAATACCATTGGCCATGAAACCTTCGTAGAGAACGGCTGTGGCATCGTTTCACGTCAGACCGAGGCTTGGGGTTTCCTTGTGGGGTAAACAAGACTCACGCTTCAACTCGGCGCGTGCCAAGTAGACAGCGGCGGTATGGGCGGCAGGCCCTGAGCCGATAACTATGTTCCATCAAGGTCAGCGTGGTGTTCTTTGTTACTCTCTCTTTTCCATGTCGTATCGACGAGGGCTTCCGGAGGCGGGGCAGTCACGTACTAACAACTTTGCTGTGCATCTTCCTGGCGCCAAACTCGGCTGACGGTCGTGTCGTCTTTTGTAAAGTAGTTGCCGCAGCTGCAATAGAAAGTCCAGCGCTGGAGCGGAGGGTAACTCGTCGAAAGGCTGAGGAGAACAGTTTGGCGGTGTTGGTGGGGGAGAGTATAGAAATCAAGGTGGGATGTCGATCTTATAAAAAGGCACTACTACCCTTTCTAGCAGAAAGAAGAAAAAAAAGGTAGGGGTAGCACCTGCTGTTGTATGGATGGCGGGGTATTATCGGAGAGGGGCAGACAAGGCAGGAGCAGAGGCGCTTGTTGATTCCAAGAGGCAGCGGCAGAGGATGGAGCGGTTTCGGCGCCGTGAGAGGCTAGGAGGACCGAGGGACGTAATGAACGGGGCTTTTTGATGGGGAAGCGCAATGCGATGCAGCAGATGCAGCCTCGAAACTATTTGGAATGAGAGCCCTGGGTCTCGGGAAGATGCACGCGTGATTGGAGCTGTGCTATCGATTTATAAGCCACCGAGTCTTGTGTGTGGAGATTGGATGGGTTTTTCTCTCAGCAACAATTCTTTATCAATCAGTAGAGTCTTGGTTCCGAGAACTGGGCTGTCGTCGGCGATTCGGGAACGAGTCGGGTGGCTTACTAAGACACCTGGCCTTTGTGACCCCTGACCTCCACATGGGACCCAACGAGGCAACCTGCGCCGGCAGTTGGTTGGTGAAGCCGATGGCGAGATAATTGATTCCTCATGACGGCTGACAAGGGTTCAGCTTCTGACATCATGCATGTTGACTCAGTCCCTTGATGCATCCCAACTTGTCGTGTAGTTTACAAAGTGGCCATAGTCACCAGCTGGCAATGGTTCTCGTGCGGGAAACGCGGTTCATTAGATACTGTATCAACGTTGGCTGGTGGTCGTGGCCGTGGCCGTGGCCGTCCAAGCTCATCGCTGTCCCTCGTCCGCTCCCACGCTGCCATCTCGCTTTCCAAATCTCGCTCCCAATGCTCCAATGTCCCGCTTGAAGAACTTGCCAAAGTTACGCAAATTTTCATTGATGGTCGCCTTCTCCAACCCTGTCTGTCCTGCAGCTCCTCCCATGCTGGTGCTGCTCTGGCTGATGTCTCGCGCTGCACTGAGCAGCTTCTCTCCCAGTGATCCAGCTTCGAACCGTGGGCTGACTGCAGCTGCCATCGACGGGTTCATTGATCCCAAGGCTCCGGCGCTGACGCTGCTGCTTAGACTTGACGACGTCATGAGAGGTGCGAGTAACGGTGAGCTGGCCACCAGCTTCTCGTTGGGTGTGCTGTCTCGGTGAATGCCAAATAGCTCAATCAAATGCCCGTGGTCTGCTTTCCGAACCCCTTTAAGTTCCAGTATCTTCTTGAAGTTGGTGTCCGATCGGTCCGCGATGTGAATCAGGTACGCCTGTACTAACCCCTCAGGCGGCGATGGTCGCACCTGCAACGTCTTGAGCAGAGGGTCGAGGCGATTCATGCAGTGTTGTACTCTCCTCACAAAGCTCGATGGAGGAGCATCGTGTCCAGAGAACGAGGTATGGTGTTGGAGGAGCTTCTCGAATGCCTTGGTGAGCACGTATTTGTCAAGCAGCATCTAGGCCCCCCATTGTTAGCCATCACACCTTAGCGCATCGTGTCAAGAACTCACCTGCTCCGCGCCGACCTCAGAGATCGGTCGGCATTGCACAATACTGTTGACATAGCCTGTTGCGAGATGCTCCACCAAGTTGTCACAGAACGCCCTAGCATACTGCTGTTTTGAGATGACAGCAAGTATCTCCGCCGCCTTGCCATCCACATGCTTCACCATCTCTCCCACGTATGAGCTCTGGTCGCCGACGCTTTCCATTGTGCTCCAGTTGGTGTTCTTCATCTCACGCCAGACGCTGTCGCAGTCGAGCTCAACTGCCCGGACGAGTGCCAGGACAGACGCACTCGCTACACCCAGGAAGGCATCTGATTGTGACGACAGGTCGACCTTGGGCACAAGCTCACTATCGATGCGTTTCTTGATGCTCTCCTCAAGCTGGTTAGTGTTGACGTGCCAGAAGTCTGCTGTGTTCAGCACAAGCACCACATCCTCGATAGCAGGACCTTGGGGGCCTCCGGACTGTAGCCTATGCAGCAGAACCTGCTGGGCATACTCATCCAGATACTTGGCAAGCGTCTTGGCCAAGTCAAGAAGGCGCTCACTGGTAGACAGTTTTGCGCATTGTGACAAAGTAAGTTTGTAGAAATGAAACAGCTCGATTGCAGATGTGATGACTGCTTGAGGGGAGAATTCTTCGTCAGGTGGAATGAGTGGCTGGTTGCGGTACTTTGGTATCATGGCTGCCAGCTGCCTGTCTTGCGAGTCGACCCATAAGCTCAAATATGGCTCAAAAGCAACGGAAATCAGACCGTGGAAGCTGTGTGTCTTTTCCTCGACTGAGCCAAGTGTGTCAATGCTGGCTCTGGATGAGGTCGCAAACCGCTTCTCGAGGGTCTGCTCAAAGTCCAGCGTCTCCTGGAGGCAGCTCAACAACAAGTTGACATCAATCTTGTTTCCATCGGCTCGCCGCATACTCCGCTCTAGGATGCCCTTGAAGTCATCGCGAGTTCCGTCGCAAAATGCTGCTGCCAACGTCTCGTTGGCTCTCCAGTGGGGAGGAAAGATCATAGCGTGCTCGTCATCGTGCGTCTTCATCATCCGCTTAAACCAGGCATATCGCCGCCCGATATTGTCGAGACTACCAGCTTCGTCGTTGCCACGAAAGACCTGGCGGTATTCTCGCAGCTCGGTATTGACATACCACGTCATGAGGCGGGCTTTGGCCGAGTCCCCAAGAGCATCCATGACAAGACACGCCTCAACGAGCATTCCCCTGCGAGCACCAACCTCGCTTTTGGCAAACGCCATTTCAAAGTCCTCGCAGACCTGTTCCAACAACTCCCGCTGCAACTCGGCGACCCCTCTGCTCAACGTCGCGATCTGCTCAATGCTTCGATAGCTGTTGAAGTGTTTCATGAGCTGGAGGACAGCCTGCAGTAGTCCAGCGCACTCTCGGTACTGGCGCGTCTTGGCCAGGCCCCTGAGTTGTTCGTAAGCCGTTGTCAGCATCTGCAGCCGCTTGAGAGCTGTCATGCTCAGCGTCAGGTTCCGTTTCGTGCCATCGAGCCTCTTGATGTCGGCCGTCATCGACGTGATATTCTGCTCCGTCTCGATTGCTCGCGAACGGACCGTCTCGATCTTGCGGAATAGCTGGGCGAGCTCAGCCTGTGCCGACTGCATGCGCTCGAGGCTCGAGTCGGGCCCGTAGGCCTGTTCCGTCTCCAGGGTTGCGATTTCGTTCGAGAGCGCATTTTGGTGACTCTGCAGGGTTTTCGACACCTGGCTTATTGACGATACGGCCGACGGGTGAGAGAAGAGGAGGTTGAGGTGGTCTACAGGATCATAGTCGACTATCGGGAAGCACTGCTCGTTAGTGGTCGCGTCTTGGGATAGCGAGCGCAAACAGCAGACGGCTTACCCGCGTCCAAAGCCGAGGCCTCTGGAAAATTTCCATTCATGTTTGCAAACAAACGATCTCCCCCCGCAGCCGCAATTTTCTGGTATTTCAATGACTTGCAAAGGACGACGTCGCGCTCAGCATGAGGAAGCCTTTACACCTGCTGTTGCTCCTCGCACGTGTCAACTGCCATCATGGTTGAGAAAAGCGGGCCCTCGACATAAGCTGCCAACCTCGTTGCTTTGTGGCTGAAGGCCTGGGCTATTACGACCCCTGAACTCCCTGGACTCGACCATGTTTTCATCCAAAACTTATGTTTGCTCATCACCACCTACAGCTCAACAACCCGTCAAAATAAGCAATTGAGTGGCCAAATGGGACAGAGGAAAATGGCTGAGATGTGATTGACATGATATGACCGCTTTGATTCAATGACCTCGATATATCCACCTTCAATGAATGCTACTTCGCTAGACAACTTTGTACGTTGCATATCCAGGCTGTACACTCTTTTTACTCTGCGTCTGCAGGCCTCTCCATTTCCAAGCTCTCCTTTTCTTTGGCAGCGGCGTCCTTGCCCTTCTTCTTCATGGAGAAGCGCCACGAGCCCATGCGACCCTCCTTAAGATCCTTGGACCGGAAGCTACCTGTGCCCAGCGACGGGCTGCTAGTCATGCTGTCGTAACTACGGCCAAGTTGGGACATATCCTCGCCGAGATCATCAAGGTCGCCAATGCTCGACCGATGCTCCGCAGACAGGTTCTTCTCCGAGTATGTGGCGCTGCCTGGCCCCTTCTTAAAGAGGCCCGAGTCCTTGCCCAGCCGAGAAGACAAGCTGAATTTGCTCGAGCTTCCCTTGCGAAAGAGCTTCTTGACAACATTCTCGGGGTCCTTGTGGCCGACGGCATTGTTGTCCGTTGTCGAATTCGAAGCTGTCGTGTCAAGGTTCAAGGATTCATGAGACTCGGAAACCGAGAGTTGTGTATGTACAGAGAATGTATCTCGGGACAATCTTGAGTCCGAGGGAGAATCGTCTAGGTTTGGGGGTACCTCGATGGTCGGAGTGAGTATCTCCTTACCCCTCGATCTTCCTTCCTTAGACTTATCTCGATGTCGTTCCTTGTCTTTGCCCTTTGACTTCTCCTTCTCTAGGCTGGCATCCTTGTCTCTTGGGCCAAAGATACTTGCCATAAAAGTAGGCGCCGCCGGGTTCAATCGCTGACTCATAGATGCTCGATGACTTGGAGGGCGCGAACCGATGACGCCAACTTGACTCGGCGACGTCTGAGGATCCAACAGGTCGTCCACATCCAAAATCTCATCGTCGGCGGAGGCTAGAGTCGTTTCTAGAGCAGACGGGGATCCACCAACCGAAGGTCGACGCGAGCCGTTTCTCGAAGGCCAACGCCCGTCATTGGGTGACCAAAGGCGGTTCTTAGCCAGCATGGAGAAATCGCCCGGGGCTCCCCAGATCGAGCCGCTGTCCGTAGAAGGCCGGGGAAGGTCTGATGACGCAATAGATGCAGGTCGAGAGTTTGGTGAATCTCTGTCGCCTGTAAGGGCCCCCGCACTGCTCGCAAAGGGGTTCAGCCTGCGGGCTGAGAATGGCCTCGAACCAGGCATCGTACTCGTTCGACTGGGCTCGGGTCCTGAATGTCTATTCATCCAAGAAAAGCTGATCCTACGCTTGTTTGCTTGCAATTCATGGTCATCAGTACCTCGAGGAAACGATTGGCTCTGCCCCGGCTTGAGAGAGCCAATAGGAGGCCCTTCATCGTCCGACGTCTTGGGTGCTCTACTTCGCTGAAAGTTAGACAGCAAACTAGTCAGGCGATGCCCGGTTGCTGGAGGTGCCGTCGGCGAGGCATTGAGATTCAGCGACTTCGCGTCGGTATCTGCATATTGGGGGAAGGGCAAATTGTGCGATGAACCATGGGGGCTAGAGAAGACATTGAGTGAGCGACCATCTGATGAAGCGGGGGATTGCGGGTGGTCCTCCTCGCCAGCTGTGATGGCTTCAGGCAAGAAATGATTCTGTGGAGGTCGTGACTCGACAGCGTCCTCAAAGGTCTCGTCAAAGATGTCGGACGGGAGGAGAGCATGAGCGGTAGGGCTCAGCGGTCCGGCGCTTGCCCTAAAATCGGATTCCGACTGTTGGTCTTCGGCATGGTCGGCAATCATATCCATAAACAATGCCGGGCCAAAGCCCGCGCGAGTGAAGCCGGTTGGCGCCGGGAAATTGTCCTCGGGAATGGCGAATTGACTGGGCGGAGACGACAGATTGAGATTGGAAAGGGAATTGCTATTCCCGCTGTGCCTTTTGTCCTGGGCTGCCACGGCAGGTTCGAACTCCATAGCAGTAGGGTCTGCCTGGCTGTAGTAGGCGAGACCAGACTGGTGCTGGACGGTCAGCTGTTCTCCCAGAACACGAATATGTTGATCCAGATGATGACCCTTCTTAGTCTCAGCGACCAGCTGGTTGTGCAACTCTTTCCTCCTAGCTTCCCATTCCTTCCGAACTTGAGTGTCATTCTCCTTCCACTGCTCATCGTCGCCACCTGGAAGTTGCTCTCGAGCAGCCTTGAGATCTTGTAATTGCTTTCCCTTCTCCTTCAACTCAGCCTCCAGCTCCGCGCACTTCTCCTGAAGCTCTGTGTTAGAGTCGTCAAGTTCTTGACCTTGTTCATCTCGCTTGGCTTCCAGCTCCTTTTTCTGTGCCTCAAACCCTTCGCGCTCCTTCTTCATCCGCTCAATGTCGCTTTCGAACTTGGTGGCTGTGTCTCGGACCTTGGATTTCTTCGTCTCCTTCTCGTTCAGCTGCTCCTTCTTTCTTGCACGTTCTTTCTCAGCCGCCCGCATTTGCTCCATTGTTGTCCGCATGCTGGCTTTGAGTTGCGCGGTCTGCTCTTCCTTCTCTTTGAGCGCTTGCCTCTTATTCTCCTTCTCTGACTTGAGCTCATCTTCCTGTTGCCTAAGCTCTTCCTCTTCCTTGCTGTACTGGGAAAGAACCTCGTTGACCTCTCTCCTGGTTGACTCAAACTTTCGGTTCAGCTCATCCAGTGACAATTCTGGGCCATCCAGCGTAGGAACCTTGATCTGCGGTTGATCCAAGCTGGCGACAGATGGCGAGTGTCTTCGATTAACTGTGTTGCGTCGTTGACCCGGAGCGGTAGTGCTCACGTCGGACGTAGAGGCGTTGTTCCCATCCAGAACAGGGGCTGCCTCGACGGATGGCACGGGAGGCTTCTTTTGCGAGTCGGAATCATCGGCCTCGTCCCCAGTCTTAGGGCGCGGGTGGTCATTGCTAGCAAAGCTTGTAGGTACGCGGGAGTTGCCCAGCTGAGGCTTGCCATCTTTGCCGAAGGTCCGAAGGCGAAGGACCTGGCTTCCAGCCTGAAAGTTGTTCGGGCCTACGGCGACGACCCGAATGTTATAAAAGTGATCGGGCTTAAGCCCCGTGACGGTAATGGCTACTTCGTTCCCGGGCGAATCGCCGACTAGATGTGAATCCTGTTAGTCACGCTCGAGCAGACCCAGCCCCAAATGGGGTCACTGGAAAGAACTGGACAATGGGACCGACCATGAACGCCATTGACTTGAATAGTATACTTTTGTACAGGGCGATTACTATTCGGTCGAGTCCAGCTCAGAGTAGCAGCGTCGGAGCGAATGCCGGCAAGTGAAACGTCGGGGGGCTCCGGTACGTCAACCCCGAGGATGTTGATGAGATCGGGGACGGGTTTCCATAGTGTCTGCCAGGAGCGATGCAGCAGCCTTGAGAGGGCAGCGACAGCGATCAGCAGAGTGCAATCAGAGGGGCAGAAGGGTCGCGAGCGACCACGCCAGGAGGGGCAGCAGGGTGAAGGAGAGGAAGGCGACTCACCAGACGACAGCGCCGAGTGTCAAGACCATCTTGAAGTGATGGATGAGCAGAACATGGAGGCGAAAATCTAGCAAAGCCTCGACGGAGGCAGGGGGCATGTGCTCGAGCAAACGGCGAGGGTCGACAAGAACGGTGAGGCTGCAGAGCAGGGCATACAACAAGGCCTTCTGGTAGCTGGCGCGAGGGCTAGAGACCCACCAGAAGCCGAGAACGCTGAGGATGAGAGAAGTTAAGACGGGCAACTCCCATGACATGTTCTCAGCGCGGTCCCGGTCCTGGAAGAGGGTGATGCGTTCGAGACGGACCCGGGCGTCGAGAGAGTGTCGTGTGGGATCCGAGAGCAAGGTCGGCAGATGCCAGTGGGCAGAAAAAAGGCGGGCATGGATGGAAGCGTGGAGATCCAGCCCAGGCCACCAGGTTCAGTTGCGTTGCGGTGCGTTGCGTTGCGTCGGGTGGCAGTTGCAATCGCGGTTGCAGCTGCTGGACCGGGGGCGGGCTTGCGTCCAGTAAAATTCTCGGCCGGAGGGCTCTCAGACTCTCAGTGCTGCCCGGGCCAGGCGGACACTGTGCGAGACGCGTGGTGAGGTGCAGTTGGTGTAACTCGTCACCTACAGGCGGGCGCTATGCTACGTGCAGCGCGCTATAACGTGAGGTGGCGGGACGGTTGCGCTGTATAAAGGCACTGTGATTCGACGGCCGTTTCATCACGACTCTTATTCGCAGCTGCTAGACCAGGGCCTGGTCGATCCGCCTGTTAAGATGGGGGGTAATTGAGTTGAATGATTGTCTCTTTTTCTTTCATTTTTTATTTATTCTTCAACTTGTTTTAATGCCCAAGGAAAGGAAAGCGCATCATCGGAAAGCCCGAACGGAACTTGCAAACCCGTCTTGTTTGCACGGTTGCACTGGAATGGTTCACAAAATTAGGTTAAGGTAGTGTCGGGGAGTTGACGTCTAGAAAACGCCAATGATGATGTTTGCGGCTGCGAGTTTTTTTAGAGTTGGCCTCTGTAGGTTGCCCGCACGGAGGACACGACACCTGGCTTTTCTTTTCCTTTATTACCCTTTCCTAACGGCAATTTTTGCATGGATGCGTCTCTTTCAGGAACCAGCTGCGCGTGTGCTGCCA